>OZ038395.1:49594672-49850962 GCA_964036045.1 Eutreptiella sp. 'Long Island Sound 2002'
CGTCTTCTCCATGCCCGAAGTGCACATTGGCAAGGAGACCTTTGACTGTGTGGTTCTCTGTGTGGACCGCCACAGCGGCTACGTTGTAGCCGTTCCGGCACGCAAAAAGTAGTTGCTTGCCAAGGAAGTGGCAGTCATGATGATTCGTCATTGGCTGACCGTCTTCGACATCCCCCGCACAATTTGCAGTGATCGAGGGCCCCAGTTTACTGGTGGCTGGTTCAAGGCTATGTGCTCCCTCATGGGAATACGCCACGACAAGAGCGTCGCCTATCTCAGCCGGTCTAACGGCCGTGCTGAAGTGGCTGGACGGCAGCTGTTCGAGAAGCTGCGCAAGATCCACATCACCAATCCACGTCGGAACTGGTTTGAGGAAATGTGGCCTGCTCTGAAGGCCCATCATGACACCCCCAATCCGGGCAGTTTGTCCCCTCACCAGATTCTGTTCGGCAGGGACCCCCTGGGTAGGGGACTTCCCTTGTCTGGTGATGGCATGGCTATGGATGCCAAGGAATTCTTCGCGCGGCAAGAGCAAACGGCGCGGGACATCCGCCAGCAGCTTCAGAAGGAGCATGCTGAGCGTCAGAAGTCCGCCCCGAGCTCGACAGCGCAGAATTTCAGGGTGGGAGACCCGGTGTGGGTGATCAGACCCCGCCCTATGGGCACCCACCGCACCAAAACCTGGTTCACACCCGGAGAGGTGGTCTGCAGGATTGGTGAGGACACCTACCGCATCAAGGTGGGTCACAGACAGTTCCGGGAGCGCCACGAGACTCAGCTCCCTGTGCGGGAACTCCACCTCCGTGGCCAGCATGTGTCCCTGAGCTATGCCGCACATGAGGCTGATTCGGACGACGACTATGCTGAGCAGGACGACTATACAGTCGAGAAGATCCTTGCTCAGCGTCCGAAAGCCTCGGCACCCGGAGGTCTGGAGTTCAAGGTTCGTTGGCGAGGCTATTGGCCTTCCCACGACACCTGGGAACCCGTCTCCTCGTTCGTGCCGCTGGTCAATACTCCCTTCATGGAGTACATCCGCAAGCACAAGACCAAGATCCATGTCTCGGACTTGGCAGCACTCACCCGGGCGATTGCAGCCAGGGTTGCCTGATCAGCGCCCTGAGCTCTCCCCTGATGTGTTTTCAGCGCTTGTGAGGTCGACGGATCATCCCTTACTTGCTTGCTCTCTTCCATCTTTCGGTGACCTGACATCAGAGTGGCCATATACCCCCCCCCTGCTGAATCCAGATTAGGATGGCCCCTCTCTTCTTCTATTCGTCACTCCCCCCCCTGCTGAATCCCTGGGAAACCAGGTAGGGCGACTGACCTTCATATTTCTGAGCTCTTGGGGCCTTGAAGCCCATACGACGTTGCGCAACGGATGCCGCTGTCATCGGCATTGCGATTTTTGAGTGTGTGGTCTGGTCCCATGGCAATTGCGGGATCCAGGCCAGTCTACGTGTGTCGCGACTATATATGGCCTGGACTCAGGCGTTTTCCTGTCCACCCTCCTGCATACGCCTTATCCTGACCGTGGCGTGGTTTGGCGCTCTGTCCAGAGTGTGTTTACACGCCTATTTACCCCGCTTATTGCTTGTCTTTCTGTTCCACAGGATATGTGCATTTGTATGTTGCGATTGTCAGCCCATCACCGACGGATGGACTGTCTTTTCCCCCCTGTGGGAATGCGAATCGGATTACAGGGGCGCCCTGATTCGCCGTTTACATGTTCTTACATAGGGTCCAGCTTGGACCAGTACCTAAGTACAGATTCTTCTGTTTGAGTGCCCGTGATACCGTGTGCCCTATTCGCTGTGATGTGGAGATCCTGATGGCGCCAGGCGGGAAGCCCAGTTGCCTGACTACACTCCCAGCGGTCCGCCACTGTCAGTCCCAGTGTGAGCCTACCGACTCGCAGACGCACTTGCAGTCGGATGGCGGCCTCCGGTGCTCCTGACCTCGGTCAGTCTGCCTGGGAAACTGGTGGTTTGAGGAGTCGACGCCTCCGCCCACACTGCATGAGGACTCCCTCATGTATGGCCTTCGTGGTAATAGGGCGAGGGAAAAGACGGCCTTGATGCCCGATCCCTTAAGGAGGAGCTCGTTCGGCTGTACCACTCTGGACTCGCGTCGTATGGATATGGACATGGTGCGCCCGAGGAAGGACCCGTGGGGACTCTCCCCAGTCGGCGGGCCTTGGGAAGCTTGGGGTAGCCTGATGGATCTTTGTGGTCGCTCTCGACCTGTGGGACCACCTTGGTCGTCGTGTGACGCCTATGTTGGCCGTGTATGCCACTGCCACTGTGGTGGTGACCGTAGCAGCCGGCACCCGGTGCGCCTGGTATGGGTTAACGGGTCCTTTGGATGCCGAACAATCGCCGCCAGGACCCGGGACTTGATACTTGATACTATACTTGCAGTTACTAATGTCTACAGCACCGTACCTGTCTTACTGTGGGATTTGGGCAGCCTAACCTGCGAATCAGCCTGAAGAAGGATGTGACACCCCCCCCCCCCCTTCAGGGGATGGTCCTGGGTACCCGCTGCCATGCTTATGTGTTATCGAGCCCCCCGCAGGGTTTGCTCTAAGGAGGGGGGTGAAGCGGTACCCAGAACCTATGGCCCATGGCCCGCAGGCCTATGAGCCCTCACACCCGTTATGGCCCATGGCCCAGAGGCCTGCGAGCCGTCACACCCGTGCGGAAGCCGTTGACACCGGCTATCTCTGTTCTCTAACCCGTGAAATCTGGAATCCGATTTCTAACCAATAAATCGATGTAGAATTACCGTAATTTTATTGTCTTAGGCGATTTTCAGTCGGAAATCGGTGAAATACCCGATTTCTACCGCGATTTCTCATTGTCGTGAAATCCCTGCCTGATGTCGCCTGTTCGCGCGCCCTCGTCGCTTCTCCGTGGCGAGTTTTGTTCTGGACTTTTCTCGAGTACCTTTGAGGTTCTAAGAGAACTTAAGGGCGGAATCTAGAGGGTATTTGATGTACTTTCATCTGGTGTGTTCACCAGAATTTTTCGCCATTGCGTTTTCGAGAAAATCAGTGCACAAGGCTTTCTGTCGATCGTGCGAACTCATGCTTCTCAAGGACCATGAGTTCGCACGGAACCATACATCTCCCCCCTATGACCTTCATCCATGACCCTTTCACGCGGGCATATCATCTTGCTTAGGGAAGCGGGCAATGGCGGTGTTTTAGGCAGCCTATAGGTCTCGCAAACCCAATTCGCTTGCGTGCGCAAACGCTAACTTTGTGGCCTTGTGAGCAGGAACGTTAATGACCGAACACAATGCTCACAAGACCAAGAGCCCGAGGCCATTTTCGTTCTTCGAGCCAACTCAACGATGGCTCCACGCAATTCAATGCGTACCAAAACGCTATTTTCAAAAGAGGGCAAGTTTTGGTCGAAAATTAGGCCAAAATGTCCAAACCCCCGAGGCTCGTATTCGAAGCCTATGGGGAGTTGAGCCTCGAACTAAAGCAATATTTAAAGTAGAGACCACGAAGGACATCGTGGATGGCTTGGTTGATTTTTACAAACTTGTCTTCTTTTTTATATTATTTCGCCTTGTGAGCACGCGTGCCACATTGCCTCTTTGCACACGCGTTCATATGCAAGCACTAATGACAGGAGTGGGCGGAGACAATCTAACCATAGTGTGCATGTTTGAAAGCACCTACTATGGGCCTACTCCAAAAGTGTTTACTCATATTTTTGCTCCTCAAGGTCCCAAGGATATGTTCATGCCAATATCGCCGATATATGCACTTTTTCCCATAAATAGTGTGCTTCAAGGATTGAGGTGTTAAAAATGCTTTCATTGTGCTTTGAACCTCAACCCTTGTTGCAAAAGGGAAGCAAAGCTTCGGTTTACATCCATGCAAAAGCCCGAGGCTCCTTTCTCTTGCGATACGGAGATACGATATTTGTAGGGACCGCCTTTGGTTGATTTTTGGCCGTTTTGCCCAAAATGGCCACAAACTCCTTCTCCCCCTGATTTCACCCCCGAGGTTGCGTGCGCCACTTGACCAAAGGTAGAGGCAATTCGGAGAGGGCACACGAACACGTATCGAATGGGATGTTTCCCCATGTGGCCTCTCCTCTCAATGGGAGAGTTGTGAGTCACCCAATTTGGGGTATGTTGCCATTCTGCCCCATTTGTGTGTCACTTTCTTCCCAATGGGAAAAATAGCTAGAGGCGACCATGAGGGTTGGCAAGTGGTATATATTGGGACCTAAGTCCCATATGTCTAAAGCATCTTTGGTGGAAAAGATCCTCGCCGCGGCCATGGAGATATGGAATCATGAGTGCGGGCCATTTTGGCGAAATTTCGCTGTTTTTGCCATTGTATGCCATATTGGAATTACCAAATCTCCATGGGGTACAGGATATAGCCAGGGGGAAAAGATGCATACTGTAGCATATGACCAAGGGTTGGACGCCCTTGTGTTTCGTATCTGCTCCTCCGGCTCATCCGGAGTTATTCAACTTTTGGTGCGATCCACGATCCCCACCTTTGCACCGCATGTTGCTTTCTGCCCCGTCCGTGTGGTCATCCCCTCGGTGAACAGTAAGCAGCCGGCGTGACAGCAAGCGATAACCCAGGGCATGGGACCAGAGGGGATATCAAGGGTTGTGGATCAAGGCTTGGCGCGTCAATATCGCCAAGATTTGCTACCCTGGACGGTCGCCCAAGACGGCCGATTTTGCCATTTTGGCAATCATGACCCCACGTGACGAACCCGTGGTGCCCTGATGCCGGGGCCTCAGAGGGAACCAGGTTGGGTGAGGGCTCCAGCGAGTTCGTATGCGAAGGGCATAGGGTCAGTTGCCTCGTCCCTACCTCTGGCGGGTCCGGACGAGGGGTCAACTTTGGAGTTTTTCAAGCTAATATCAGTTTGGGCTGAAACAGCCCATTTTCAGCTACCAACTCCTGAGGGATAATGGTGGGGCCATATCTCTCGCTCAGAGTGGCGTTAAGGGAGCATAGGGAGCGACTGTCGGTTGGCCTTGGAGCCACTTGGTTACCAGGAACTCGCCTGTGGCTGGGCGGGACGCCCCCCCTATTGGCAGGGTTTCAGGGTCCGGACTGATCAGGGCATGGGTTGTGTTTGAGCCCCCGCCCCCATCAGCCACTGAGAGGGTCGGACCTGGGATTGGGATACGAGTTGGGATAGAGTGTCTATTGTCCTGTGATGCCCTTACCCCAGTCCAGCCTCAACCCCATGTGTACATATCCTGATGTGTTGCTGTACATACTTTCGTTCCCTTGTTGCAGAGTGGCAAGGATCCTGAAACGCTTTGTCACATGACACGAGCGTATTGATGCCCATGTGAGCGTAGTGCTTTGCCTGCCTGCTCACCTGTGCGTGTCACCGCAGCGTCCTGTGGCCGGCCCCCCACGGGAACGCGTCACTAATTGGAAAAATGTCGTTCTCGTAATTTCTCCCTTTGGCCACATGGCCTGAAGAGGTGCAATGCCCAGCAGCAAGGCAAGGGCGATGGCGCGGAGGAGGATGAGTCATCGTTCATTTCGGCCTGCTCGTCGGTCTTCATGAGGGTCTTTGCAACCAAGTCTACGACGCCCACATTGCGAGTAGGAACATGCGGAGCGATACCGTTCAACTCGCCCTTCGACTAAGGCAGCAGGAGAACAAAGGCTTCGGTGACTTCTATGAAGTTGGGCACGATATTCATAGCTCCAACACGGTCACGGAGTAAGTCAGAGTGACGGCCGTCCAAGATCATCTTGTCTCCATTGTAGGAGTGGATGGTGGTCATGGTACCGTACTCAATGCCGAAGTTCTCGCCCAAAAGCTTGCAAACACCGATCGTTGCGTTGGTGAAGCATGAAGCGTTGGAGATAGTGGTGTCGCAGACTTCGTTGTCGATGGGGTGATGGAAAACAAGGAAACCAAGACAAGCAAGGACACAACTGAACAAAAAGTTACGGGATAAAATTTTCCCAAAAATGTTTAACATCCTATGGGAAACCGAGACACAAGAAAACACGACCCATGGGGCTTGGGAATCCCCGGGGCTAGTCACCAAGGGGCCCGAGTGACTCCACCGGTCCTTGGCAACTCTTGGCGATGTCAAAAATGTCAAAGGAGCATGCTTGCATTTCTTGCAGCACCCAAGGGGAGGTGCGGCTTTGTTTTTATTTTCAAAGGGCGCCCAAGCGCAATTGCCCGGTAGTCCGTGAGGAAGAAGGATAGGGAAGCAAAGCAAGACTCAACAACCCATGGCAAAGCAAGAATCCCTTGCTCGAAAAGAGCATTTCCGGAGTTGGCGTAAGAAGGTCCTAAAATTTGTTGGCTTGCCACAAAATTAGGCAATCCTCTGCTACCACAAAGAAAAAGAGAATTACTCGACTCCGTAGTAAGTTATGACTTGCTATAGAATATCCGCAAAATGCTTATATTTCAACTACTCAATGGTTAGCAAAACCTATAAAACAAAGATTGGAAAATGGGCTCATAAAACTATGTAATTTTTGGGAGGGGTGCACAAGAGCAAAAATTCATCTAAAACAATTTATATGATTGTTTGCATAAAACTATTTAAATTCAAAATACTCCTAGGGTCATACCCGCAAACACAACAAACAAAACTACAAGCAAGTAAAAGCGACGCAAGGAAGATACAAAGGAAATCACCACGTGTATGTCCGAGTCATTGTTGACGATGTGGGGCCGCCGTGCCGTTGCCAAGGCCCCACCATTTCTTTTTCTCCACGGCTGCGGGTCGTGGTGGCCAAGGCGTTCAAGATCCTTACGGCTCTACCCCCATGGACGGAACCGGGCTCACCACGGCTCCATGCTAAACAAAACATGGGAGATGTGTGACACCAAACCCAATATCATGCTTGTATTACCTTTATCCTTGCTCATATATTTACGTATCATGCGAACAGTATGTTGCTACGTGCGACCACTGGAACTAATCAACCAAGAATACCCCCACACATGCATGATTCCCACCCTGAAGTCATACCCCATGATCATATCCCAATCTGTAATGTCGGCCACATAGAAGTTCCCCCATAGAGTGCTTCTCCTTGCCAAATCAGGGCGGTTCAAGCGCTCATGCTCCCGGAATTCCATACTGATAGTGGCCTCATGGGTGCCACCACCCATAATCTCTCCCTTGGCCACCTTCAGGCGTACCGGTCTACAGCTGGGCTGCAGGGATTCCTCCTTGAACAACCCTCTGCGGACCAGGCTCACCTGGGCACCCGTATCCACCAATACATCCACCACCAACTCCTCTTGTCTGCACCGTACACGCACCTTCAAGTGCAACTGCCGTTCGTCACCCTGCGGTGTATGGACGACTCTCACGGCATGCAACTCTAGCACATCCGGGTGCATCAGGACTTCGAGGGTATGGTCACGGATGGTGTAGATCCTGGGCTGGTCCTGCCCGTCCACGGGGCTCTCCGTGGTCGCTCCTTCTTTCTTGCCACGTCCCTTGCCCACACATACTTCCCTTGGCAGGGCGCTCCAGGGGTCGGGAGTGACGAAACTCAGTGGTTTGTGCCCTACTGGAGCCTCCTTCGGCACCCGATGTGCTTTCGCTTTCTCTAGGATTCCACTGATGTTCGGAGGAGAGGCCTCCGGGGTCCCACTCCCGTGGGGGCTCCTCTAGACGTGGCCTGCCGCAGCTCCCTCCTGCTGCGATCCGCCCAGACTTTGTCCACCACGTTGCTGGGCTTTGAGTTCCTCCAACGTCCTCAACATGTCCTCAGCAACCTCCTCGATCGACCTCACGCGTCGGTCTGGGCCGGGTCCTTCACCATAGCCTTTTCCTCCGCCTTTCCCTTGGCCCTTTCTTTGGCCTTTTCCAGCGTCTCCGCCCTTTGCCTTCCAATCGGCAATTCGTTGCTCCTTGGGCTTCTTGTCGGGATGGACGGCGAAGTAGGCCTTTTTGTCCGCCTCATATACCTTGCAATGCCGATGGTCATGTGCATGGTTGTATCCCTTGCCGTAGGAGACCCAGCAACTGTCGTGCTGTGATCTGTACTCGCGGAACGAGAGCGGCGGGTTCCCGATCCTCCGCGGTTCCTTGCGGTTCTTGTTGAACCTTGGGTCCAGGCGGTTCCACCTGGACCTGTCCTGCCCATGCTCCTTCATATTGTACGCGAAGAAGTGGGCTTCTTCATGATCCTCTCGGGTGGTCGCGGTCCAGAGATCTTGGCCGCTTCCACTCCCTTCCTCCGCGGTGCCGACCGTGTCCTCCTTGACCTCTCGGTATTGGCGATCTTCCCAATGACCTCGATGTCCATGGCCCTGTCGATCCTGCACGTGGGCCACGTTCTTGGCGTTGAGCTTCAGCTCCACCGTGATGTACTTCACGATCTCGTCCAGGCTCATGCGGGCAAAGATGACCCGCATCCTCAGCGGCTCTCCGCGCCTCCACTCTGCGTTGTTGAGGCGCATCAGCCTTTGCCCCATGGTGTCGCCGAATACCTCCACGTAGACGGCGTTCTTCAACACCAACGTTCGGCTGGGCTCGCCGAGGTTTCGCCGGAAAAACTCCATTATTCCGGCGTGGGTTTCCTCCGATGCCATGATCCGTACGGCCACGTGCTTCTTTGCTCTCTTCTTCTCCTCGTCCTCCACCTTCTTCTTCCAGTTGCCGGGGAGGACGTCCTTGAGCAGGTGTCGGATCTCGCTGGACTCATTCCAGTCCTCCACCAGCTTGAGGCTTCTTCGATACTTGCAGATGTACCGATTCCATTCCCGGACCCTCCACTCCCCGCGCTCCAGCGGCAGCAGAATGGACCACAAATCCTCCAACTTCTGGTTGGCGGCGTCCACTCGCTCCTCGTCCTCCAGCCACTGGAGGCAGGGTTGCTCCGTCTGGATCAATCCCTCGCGGATCTGATCCCTGAGCTCCTCCTTCAGGTCCTGCGCCAGCCTGTGTGGGAATGTCCGACATACCCACTTGTCCCTTGGCGCTCCCTTCATCTCGCCGACGACCTCCTTAACGAAGTCCTCCCAATCCAGGATGAAGTCATCCAGGTTGGAGGGGTTGCCATCATAGTAGGGGCTTTTGATTCCCCTGAGGTCGTCAATCCTGATGGCGTCTCCGACGTCCGCAGCCACCACTCCACCGAGACGGATACCACCTGTGGCCGGGGGGTGTGAGTACACTCCCCGTACATCCTTCTCCTCGATGGAGTGCGGTCCAGTTGGGCCTGAACCCATGGGGTTAGGGATGAGGGAAGGACTTGCTCCACCGGCTGTCCATATCCCCGTAGTGGGGTCCTTCACCCACAGGTTTCTGCCTGGATGGCCTCGACCATGTCCGTCGGCCCTTCCCATGGTTCGCCCCTGCATGGTCTGGATCTCCTCTTCCGCATAAACTGCTTTGGCAGTCGTAGCGGTCGGTGGATTCTGGGCGGCATGAGACATCTGTACCGTCAGGCTCCTCAGGTCCGTGGTTGCGTGCTCTTCCCGCATGAACCGAGCCGGTGCCGTATGCTCCCCGAGCATTATGGATTCGCTGAACATGGGAACAAACGGCAGTGCACCCGGGTCAACACGCGGAGGCGCGTAAGGTGCCTCTGCAGGGCCCCCCATGGGTTTCTCCATGGCGCTCCTGAGGGTCTTAACCCGCTCCACCAGCTCTGCCGTTGCCAGCCTTGCTGGGAGCTCCGGACCCGAGGCCAGGGGTTGTAACTCCTCTAGCCTTTTCAGGCGTCCCGACATGTCCTCCACCAGGTGGAGGAGGCTGTCCACCACTCGCTGCCGCTTCTGCAGGGCCATCTCCAGCTTCTCCCGGTACCGGTCCTGCTCCGCTCGCAGCTCCGCCATGTCTCTCACCGCTTCCGACTGGTCATCCAGGATCCCCGCGATGTCCTTTTAAAGGCCGTCCTTCTGGTTGTCCAGGCGGTCGAGGTGCTGCACAATGGCGTCCATCTCCATCTTTGGGTATTTGCCGATGAGGAAGGATACGTGCTCGCAGTGGCAACTCAACGTGCTTTCCACCTGATCCGGCGCATCCCACGGTTCCCGGCGCCTCGGACTCCTCCGCCATGGGTGTGTTGCCCATGTTATCCCGCTTTGGCCCAGTGTGCCGGGCCACAGGCGCCGTTCTGGCTCTGATAGGCCTCTCCAACGCCTCTGCGTCATGCTCCAGGCTGGGTTCGGGGGCCATGTGCGCCCTTGTGGGCGGTCTGGCCATCTCCTCCGACTTCGAAGGGAAAGCAGTCCGATGGCCATCGGAATGCCCCTCGGAATCCGCAGCTGACCACAGCCTGACCGGGCTGGGATCGGTTTCCATCGCCCTGGCTTCCGCCGCGGGTTTTGGGGACCCGCGCTTCCGGTAACGCCGGGCCCTGCCGTTGCTGCCAGTCTCCTCCCACTCCTCCGCAGCGGAGCGGAGATTGCAATCCTTGCGGCATTGCCTTTCACACATGGAGGCCAGGTCCTCCATGTCTAGCCCATGTCCTACAAGGGCTCTCCGTCCTGAGCATCTTCGCTCTTCTCGGGCTTCTAAGTCCGGCGTCGACTCCACGGACTCCACGATCTGCACCCGGGGCGTCCTTGGGCAGGGCTCATGAGGGCCCAAGTCCCCGGTGCGGCGGTAGGGGGCAGGTAATCCTCTGCTACCATAAAGAAGGTCCCTACCAGGACCGGCTGCTGCTGTACCCCTTCCACCATTTCCTGTCACTCCTATGGTCTTGCTTCTCACCAGGTTCTGCATGATCTTGCCCTATCCTGCACAATTTCCCACAAAAAATAGTAAAATATGGCTCCTTCACACAAATCCTGATCCCTTGCAATAGGAAACTCCCAAGTACAATAGCTCAAATCCGAATCATCCACACTGAGGGCTTCCAAGGATGTTTCAGGGCCCGCGTTGACACTCAACAACTCCTTTCAACACGCCGGTCGTCTCACGGTGCACACGGAGACACGGGCGTTGGGCATGTACATAGAATTGCACCAAAATCAATAAAGAAGCCCTGAAATTGGCATATGAACACAAATCAAGCAAAATTGGGGAAAGATGGAAACATACTGAATCGCAGCCATAGACCCCTCATTCCCTGGACTCAAGACCTTCCCTTGACTCGCCAACATAATGGCCTGAACCAAGTCAAATAAGATGGCTAAATGCCATGTATCAAAAGTCACGACACAAACCCCAAAAATGTGTTCACTCCCAAGCCTCTAAATCCTAGCCCAATAGGGGAGGTGGTGTGTCATGGCCTAGGATGGCACTCAGGACCATGCCCTACCCTGACAGAATTTTAGTTGCACTTGGAGTCGATTGGGCTTGGAGAATTGCCCCATGCAGATGACCTCACAACATAGCAAAATTAGGCAATTCACACCATAGTGCCCAAAATTCAATTATACACTCAAAAATGCATACGGCAAATATTCAAATGCTCCATGCATGTGTCAAACCGGAGAGTAATATACAAGGGTGAGATAGACCGAAGGTCCATGCCCAAAGACATCCCAAAATTGGCTCCCCAACCCCTCCGGTTATGTACATGCCATGCTTCACAAGTCAACTCACGAATTTGAGACCTATTTTTGTGAGGCCTGGTGTGCCACGCCAAAGTGACCACATGATCCGGCATATGGTGAGGTGCAACACTGAAGCATATGCCAAGGTATAAGCAACATACCATAGTTCACAGATCTCTAGGCACTTCACTGTTAGCCGACCAGTTGAGCACATAAAATACAAAAATGAGCATAAAATGAGGTCAAAAACATGCAAATGTTGCTAAATTCAGGATAAATACAATAGTATATAACTTCGCTCACCCATGGTATCAGCATATGGTTCAACACACTATTGCGTGGAACCATTTGTGAACAATCCCCCCACTTGGATCCCCAAAGGACGCATGAAGACACCTTCGAACGTCCTCTCGACATGCACCATGAAAATGGGAAAATTGGAAATGGCGCATATGGGTCGCTCTCCAAGGCTTTCGACGTGCACTATATGTGCGGTAGACTTAGTCTAGCGCTATGGAGCTCACCATTGGGACATGGGCGAAGCCCTTGCCACGTATGACTGCACTTATCTTCCTACAAACGGAGATATATAACATGGGCGTGAGCATAGCGAGGCACATACCATCCATATAACACATACCCTTAAAAGTGGCTCCCACCATGGTATGCCATGCCCCTCTATGGACATAACTTCATGTTAAGAATTCGTAGGAACCCAAGGGAAGTTTCTATGCAACACCAACACTCGTGCGGTACACTCGAAAGTCGCATTAAAATATTCAGTTGCATGGTCCAAGAGTTATAAATCACTTTCTACCCTCTTGACCATTATCCCTTGCTACACCGAGCATGTGTACACATCAAAGGCGTTTGACGCCTTCTAAATTAAGTTGAGACCAAGGCAATTCCAGCCCATATCTCAAAATTGAAATTCCTCGCGGTGAGTGGGAGATATGATTTTTCAAAGTCGCCTCACGAATCAATTTTGTTTCGCCTATATCTCCAAGAAAAATGAAGGAGACAACAAAAGGAAGGTTGATTCGTGATCGGGGAAAAATGTAGGACCACTCGAAATACATCATATCCAGTGCGGCGACCTCGAAATCGAAAATCCGATTCTGAATGTCTGAAAAAATCAGATTAATTTTGCGAGTGTATAACATGAAATTTGCAGAAGCAACGAACCCTTTTCTGATGAAATTTAACCCTTCATCGGGGTTTCCGCTAAAATATCTGGAAATAACAGTTAACCAATCGGTTACCGCAAAATCGCGAACCAACTGCCAGTCGCCGATACATTGACAATCAGAACGGATAGCTGAAAAATTACGGAAACATCATGATAAAAAAACCGTGTTGATTCCTGATATTTTGATATAATAATCTCAGCCGACGGCGCCTCGGTATTGAATGTGGCCGCTCATAGCTGGAATGGCCAAGCCTATCACACTATCACATCAGGTTAGGTCAGGTGGATGGGAGAGTATGATATCAGCCAATGGCGGCTTGCCGGCCCATAGATACACACCCGAAGTGACCCAAAGATGGCCACGGCGGTCCGAACCGGCTTCACCCCAAAGCATTTGAAAAGCACTTTTTCTTACTGTAGTTGTGTATGCTTTGTTTGGTTGTTTTCCGGGAATATGACCCTAGGAATATTTTTGGATTGAAATTAACTAGGGGCAACAATCACATGAGATGATTAGATGAATTTTTGCTCGTGTTGCACCCCTCTCAAAAATTGTGTGAGTTTTCTTTTGGGGTTTTCTAACCATAGGTAAATATGTTTGATTAGTTTAAAGGTCCTTTTTGCATGAAAGCTTTTTGAATCACACAAGAGTTGAGCCCACGTTTTTATAACGTTTTCTCTTTGTGTAAATTTGTGCTGTGAAAGTTCGATACTATTTTCCAAGTCTGGCTTTCGACCACTACATTGCTGTGTGTGTCACATGCGAGGCTTGGAGCCCCAGCACTCCTGCCCCACCACTCCTGCTGTAGCGAGTGCCATTACCTCTCCTCCTCTCCTACGTTTTTCCGACAGTGAAAGAGCAGGCCGTCGCACCCCTGAGTTTCTTGCTGCCAAAAAAATACGACAGAGATGGAGAGAGAGATTTGTTAGATGGGGCCATGTGCAAGAACTCATGGGCGCCAGTGTCGACTTTGTAGAACACCCTCATTTAGTAGATGTTGCCCTTGTGCGAACGGCCTCATATGTTGGGTTTATGGCTGTGAATTTTCCTTCTTATCGACCACTTCCAAAAGAGTACATCAAGGCCACACAGGGCATAGAGTTCATTCGTCAGCATGGCTTCTGTGGCCTTGCCGACGAGGAGCCAATGGAAAGCTAGCACGCGGATTTGCATCGGCTGTGGCTTCGCTACCGCTGCTTCAAGGACCGCGCCATGGCTGTTCGATTTTGCTTGCGCTCGGTGCATGTGCGAAATAACACAAAACTTCTCTTGGCGTCCGCTACCCCACCTGTGTAGGGCATTAAAGCCGGCCTGAAATGGTGCATTTATCCCATCTTGTCACCTGCCCGGACCTCAATTGTTGTAAATCTGCCCTCCTGTGTCTGCATTGTCTGCCCATGTGCTTCAATGTGTGTGTCCATGCCTGTTTTCTTCCTCCTCTGCCCCGCAATTGTGGTCATTCTAAAGTAGAGTGCCTCCATGTGGTTCACAGTTACTCCACATGTGATTTCGCATGCTTAAGCGGCTCAAGTTGCATGGTCAAAAACGAAGGAAAAGGTAGGAAAATGACAGGTTTCCAAAGGCATCAAAAAATACTTGTTTTGCTGGATATTTTAAAAGCGTCGCAAACAAGTACGGCGGATTAAATATTTCTATAAAAATGATGTGTCCCATGGACGAGACAGGGAAAAGTATTGTTTGGTGACCATTCTTTGCGCGAGGCCTCGCGCAAAGACCTTCATTTGTGGCAGATTAATGTGCTACAGCACGACGATTTAGACGGGTTGTCGAAAAATGGAACCCTGTCGTATTTATACACGTACCTTAATACCATTATCAGGATTGCGTGATAGAGATAGATCTATTAACGAATAAACTGCAACAATGGTGTACCCAACAATCTTGAAAAGTATAAATGTTCCGGAACAAACTGTAGTTTCAAGGGCGAGGCCTCGCGCATGGAACGGCGTATGAGAAACATTAAAGTTTCGGTGATCATTGCGCGAGGCCTCGCGCAATGGAGGTCACAAGCGCTCATAGAAACCAAAATTGGACAGATCCACCAACTATACAGCATGTACATTCCCTTGATGCGGCGCTGCTGCATGGGCGCCCATACAGGTCCCGCCGGCATCTCCAGTTTTCATACTGTGGTCACCGCTGGCTTCACTGCCCAACAGCGAGAGAAGCGCGCCGCAACTGGGTACCGCAATCAGGATTAACTAGTCAAATGTGGGATCACCAGACAGTTACAGTTAACCGAAAATGGTGCATGCGACAAGCGAATCACAGAATAATTGGTCGCGCAAAAACTGTGTGAGAGGTTGATGTTTGAAATCAAGAAAGTTTTTCAAACAGCGATTTTTACATAGATACAGGTACGCATTTATTCTTCACAGCAACAATGCCCCTGCGAAAAGAGGTGGACCTTGAGAAGACAGTGGCCGCAGCATCGGGAGTTTTCAGCGATGTCTGCTCAGAGGAACTGTGGGAAGGGCTAAAACAGGGGGACGGGGGCGCGCGATTGTTGTTTGTGTTTTTTCTGCGTCTGCGCAAAAATGAACAGACGCGTTGCAGCGTTGAAAAGGCGATTGCGGCAGAAGGCAAGAGATGAGTTGGTGTTTTGACAGAGGAGGCCTGGCGCCTTTATTTGCTGATGCGCCACCGCGCAGTTCCATACCAGGGAAAACCAAAGTCAGTTGTTGCGGTAGAGGGGCGTAGGGCGCAGCGTCGCATTTTAGCAAGGTCGGGTCTCGCGCGATACAGCGCACCTTTCGCTGAAGGAGAGGGCCGCAGTCAGGTTACAGACTACATGGGACAAAATACACCAACAGTGGGTTGTGTTGTGGATGGACAACTGGTACAACAAACAGTTTACCACAAATCCTGACAAGAACGACAAAAGCCTGAATGCAACAGCGTTGGCTGTGTTGCTACTGAAGGATGCACCGCGCTACTGGCATGGTCATCCTAGCCTGGAAGAGCTTGAACGGCGTGTTCCTGTTGTTGCACGCATGCTCGGAAACATCGAGGGAGCGTTTCCACGTATCCTGCACGATCTAGGATTTGCAAGCACGCGACCTGTTGTGCAAAACATTAGGGCACCGCTTGACATTATTCGCCCTGTGCCTGCCAAGAGACCACATCGGCGACCCCTTTGTCTAAGCAAAGAAAAGGTAAGCGGCAACGTATCGCTTCTTAACCTACTGCAATTTACTAGGGACTTGGCGCAGCACACCTGACCAGTTGTCCCTGTTTTATGTGATGAGAACATCCATTACCGCATTTGTAAGATGATGTACGGTGAAAAAACAACGGGTTGGAACGTCCGGCTTTTTTTGCGTTCACACCCTATATTATATGGTTTCTGGCACGCGTACAAATTTTGCGTTGCACAAACATTTCGCTCATTTTGGCCGATTGTGACTTTTTTCCGTTAGGGTTTGTTGCGCAGCGGTGACACAGTCCCCTGTTTTCCCAAGCTGATCACAATGGAGATAACTATTGGTGCACTGCTGTTGGGTATGGGCCCCCACATACGGCGTCTTAACCGAAAATGTCATTCCCTTGCGCTGGCACGTCCTGCAGATCGGCGAAGTCGCCTCCGTTACGCTGTGTGTAAGGCCATGCAGGTTCTGTTAACACAATACTGTCCCATGTTACTATATCTAGGACATCTCTTTAGGCAGTGCAATACGGCTGGGGAGACGGCCAACACGGGAGTTTCTGCTTCTGAGGGATTGCAGATTGTTATGTGTCTGTTAGACCGTTTGAACATGGGGGACACACTTTTAAAATACGAACGCACTGTTGCAACTGCGCTATTGTGCCACACTGCATGGCACACAGCCATGCCTGGACAGGCTTTTGCCGAGGAATTTTGTGAAAGTCTGCTTTCCAGCCTTGTGACAAAGAAGGGCCAAAACAGAGGTGCAGTAACCATTGAAGATGTTGACGATCTGTATCAGCTCATTACTATCAGAAAAGAAGGTCACAGGGTGAACGTCTGTAAAATCCCCAATTCCTTTGTTAATTCCGTGCGTCAGCGGTTAACTGCTTACTTGAACGCAGAGCGTGTATATGTGCCTTGGGTTAGGTGGTGTGCTGAGCCTACTTGTACAATTCAGGCGCATTGGCCGCGCAGGGGTGTACCTAACTTTGCACCATCTCTTCTAATTCCAAAGGGTTCTAACCACTACAAACAAGTCCTTGTGTCTGTGTTGTTGGTGCTAACGCAGCAGGGGCCACTTAAGGCTGGTTCCAAGCAAAAACTGTCGGAGCCGATCCCCCAACGCAGTGTGTTGGAGGAACAGAGAGAGGCCGACACGCTGCGAAACGTTCGAAGAAGATTGGAGAACATGCAGAGATGCGCGAGGCTTCGCGCAAACAGCATGAAACAACAGGTTAGTACACCCCCTCTCTTGCGCGAGGCCTCGCGCAAGGTTAACAGTCAAAAACAGTGCCGAGCACCTTCAGTTTTGCATTCTCAACCATACTGTACTCGTACTCGCTAAAAGTGCCCCACATATGCATTATCGACGGCGATTTTAACCATTTTCAATGTTATATTTCCTTCAATACAGGCCTTCTTCTTATCGCAGAATGGCAAGCCCCGCCAAAAAAACAGCCGAGGAACGAGAAGATACCGACTATGACCCTGGGACTTCGGGATCGGAGGCTGGAACACCAAAGAAGGGGCGTAAGAAGAAGGAAACACCACATCCTGGCTTAACCTTGGGTACTGACATCGAGGACCACCTGAAGCCGGATGGGAGGCAGGTGGAGGTTGAGCTGGACAATGTGAGAATCGACCAGGAGAAGACAAAGGGGCAGATTAGACATAAAGATACGAAGTTACTGCAGAAGCGTATTGAGTCACTCGAAGCAGCACCGCCAACAGGCCCATTACACGTCGTTCTCTGGGAAGATAATAGTATGTTGCCAACCAACTTTTCGCTCTTCTCGTTGCGCGAGCCCTTGCGCATAGACGTGTCTCATATTTGCAGATGGCGATTATTGGTGTGTATCTGGACAGCACAGCGTGGAAGCGATTACGAAGATTCGGGAGAAGCGACGTACAGCGTGTCTGGATCTGCAGCAGTGGCATACTGTATGCATCGCCGATATTCTGAAGCCTACGACACCGTGGGCCTTCCGTGCAAAGCTGGCGGGACAAGCACAAGGAAGCGCACAAGACGTTGAGCCAATTCCGCTGTATGAGGAAGCAGATAACCTCATTCGATGTGTTGAAGATCAGCGGCGGCGAGGCCTGGCTGACACGTACAGCACCCTCAAGATCCCCATTGTGGATGCTGTGCAGATGAGTGCCCTGGTTCCAACCGCTGAACTGAAGCAACCTGGTCAATTCGTATGTTCATTAATTGTTGCTTCGGTGCTCTTCGTTGCGCGAGGCCTCGCGCATAACGTTGTCACTTTCAGGACAAAACGTACAAACTGTGGAAAGATTTTATGACGTTTGCCTACTATGCTGGTCTGGAAGCTGTAAAAGGTCTGCAGAAGTTCCACGACAAAGGGGAGAAAGTCACGAAGAACGCGCTGAAGAAACTGGACGGGATCCTGTTGCCAGAGTTCTACAACAAAGTGGCAGAAGTGATGCAGGAAGAAAAAACAACCCTTAAATCCTTGCAGAATTTGTTTGACGACATCATCCTTGAGCAGTGGGTCTCAATGCATCTGGACCACCCGCACAACGGCCAGTACGTTCGACCTGAGAAAGGTGTGTACCATCGACGAGACGTGGGTTCCGTTTCTGCATCGTTGCGCCGCACTTTCTCCATTTCTGTTCTTTAGCCAAAGACATGCGGACCCGCAAAGAGGTTGCTGCACTTGGAAGGCCTGCCCTGAAGGTGACTCTTGGTACATGGGGCTATTGGCGGGAACCTGAAGGCAAAAGTCGCGGTCCATGGCCGGCATGGAAATCCATGATTCGCGCACCACTGTGGCAGGTGGCAGAGAAAGGCAAACCCGCCTCCCTGAAAATCCTCAACGTCCAGAAACTCCTGGGTCAAGAGCCTACCAGGAGCCGTGTGGTCCCCCCACCTGCTGGCGTTACTGGTGACTTCAAGACAGTGGAACAGCAGGATCCATCACTGTCAAGTCAAACTATCACAGTTAAGGCGACCCAAATTGCAGCGTTGACCCACGATCCCCCGAGGCGGTTTATTGAGATTGACAAGAACCTGATTGTCATCAACGGCGACATATTTGAACATCCTGCTCCTAGTACGAAAAAGTGCTTTTCGATTGCTTTGAGGCATACTCTAGTTGTATTAGAGATGCACTGAGCATCCAGGCATTTCTATCTTAGTTTTGGTCCCACCAAAACTGGTGATAACACATTTTGACCTATGGAACCAAACACCCAATCAGGATATGGAGTGGACCCCTTAATCCCCTTTCAAAGTGAAGCAAATCATCTTTTCCTGAGTTGACTGAGAACTGACATATCCAAGGCAGAGCCTATGAATTTATCTATGTTTTTCTATTAATTCTTAGCTATCCTAGTGGTATGCACCCTAGGGGGCTGGGCACCTCTTTTTGAGAGGTCCTGCGTTCAATTCCTGGTCAGCCTAGCTAAGTAGGAAGATCCCATGTGACATGGCAGTGACCTCATCGCCACATGCCCTGCCACCCCAGCACATATGGGACCCAAAACAAAGGGTGCACATCTCCTGAGATGGCACTATGGAGATAGAGTGACCATGGGGCAGTTTTCCAACTCTTTTCCAAAACATTTCAGCTATCTTTGTGGATATGCATTCCGATTTGACCTGAGTTGCAGTTTCTGTGAATATCCAATCATCTTTCACTGTTTACACTGCAGCCCTTCATGCTTTGATCCTGATTCTCTTCTCCCTGCACACTTCTGGCTTGGGTTATCCTGGATTGACTCTATTTCTGCAAACAAAAGGTTTTCATCCTCCAAAACAAGCAGCAGGAAACCCTACACCAACAGCAAGCAGCAGGAGAAGCAAAAACACAGTGCTGAAACCACTATAAACGTTTCTGGTAGCAGATGTAGTCTGTCTCTGCGCACTAGCAGCAACCCCGCGCTGTACATCCAGTGCGCCGAGTACAGGCACAGATAAGCCGAAGGGTGACTGAAGATGGACACAAGGAAGGAGGACGCCGACGCGAGGACAGCGCCAGCGCCTGAGGCACCGGCAAGGCCAGCACCTGGCGCTGTACCTTCGGCGGAGCCCTTACATGGGCCAGTGGATGCGGCTGGGGACTCCCTGGATGGACTCCAGACGGCCTTCGGGGCCCTGTCTGTCGAGGAGGTGGTCTCTCAGCCTGTGAAGAGGAAAAGAGAGAGCGAGAAGGATGCTGGAGACGAAGCAGACGAAGGAGAGGAGCAAGGGCAAGACCCGACGAATGTCCCTACCTTCGAAGGCGCACCAAGCGCTTCTGGCCTCCACGCATCACGCTCTCCTATGACCACCACACTCCCAGCTGCCGCAACATCCACTCCCATAACCAACCCGCCTATGGCAGAGGGCACAGGCTTTACTGGCATGCCTCACTACCCCGCCTATGGTATGAACCCACCTACCACTGCGCTCCATGAGGCAACTACTGCCAGTGAGCCGGTGGCTTCCAGCTCTGCGCCGCGATGATATGCGGCTGAATATCCCTATCCACTACGCGCGACTGGAACCTATGTGGATGTTCCTGGGTATGCACCTGGCTATGCAACCTTGAGTGGGTTGAGGAGAGGACCTGAATATCTTGGTGGCAGGAGTAGAGGATCGGGAAGATCCTCCAACAGGTCCCTGACGCGGTCGGAGATCAACGAGGTGCTCCGAGGAGCCACTTCAAAAATCGTGGGCGACCTCACTCAAGAAATCCGAGAGAAACTGGGGCCCCTGATGATCCCGCCCCAAGCGTCACCTACCTCGGTGGGAATGTCACCCCACCAAGTACAGGCTAACCCCCTGGCGGCAGGATTGACAAACACCCTGGAGAGCCTGAGGAGTCGACCGATGCCGACCCCTGCAGCAATTCCGAGAAGTCCCTTCGTACCGAGGACGGCCCAGCCGCCCTACAGCCATGTGACAAACTCTACGAGGGCTGAGCTGGACCGGCTGGGGCTGACAGCCTTGAGGGCTATGGTGGACGTGGAGCCTTATGGCTCTAGTGATCTAGGCGGAGACCCCTCCGACGATGAGCCGCCGTCGATGACCTCTACTTCGCCCTCGGAGGACGATGACCCGGAGGACCCCGAGGATCCAAAGGGGAAGAAGAAGAAGAAGAAGAAGAAGAAGATCCGACGCCCTGAGGGACGCAGGTCTCAGGAGGCGAAGGCTATTGCCACCTCCAAGATCGTGGTGAACCTGCCTGAGTTCACAGGCAAGGACCTCAGCGAGTTCGCTGAGAGTTTTTGGCCGGTTTCTACGACTGACCGGCCAAAGCCACGCTAGTGGGCGAGTGAAGTGCGATCTGTTCCTGCAGTGCTGCAAGACCAAGTACCTGGAGAAGCAGGTCAGGCAGATCGTGACTAACTCCGCCACCTTTGCCGATGTGTTGGTTGCCCTGGAGAGGCAGTACCCGACCTAGCAAACCGACCTCTCCATCAGGGCCGAGATCCAGAACCTGCCCGTGCTGCCCAACAACCCCAAACCTGGCAGGGTCTCTGAGCTGTTGGCTGACCTGGATCACTGGGCTGGACGACTGACTCCCGGTTCCTACAGCAGCGACGACCTGCTGTTCTGGTTGGTGGCCAAGCTCCCTCGAGAGCTATGGGACGAGTGCCGTTCGACGGCGGAGCGCAAGGCTAGATCCCTCCGCTACGAGGATCTATGCGTGCTACTCCTGGAGCTGGCGCTGGAGAAGGAGAGCGACCAGCACTTGAACAACTACCGTCCTGGTTGTGGAGGTTCTGGAGGCCATGGCAAAGGGTACCAAGGGTCCCGACCTGGGCAGGGGCCTACCCCCTAACACGCCCACGCCCGTATCATGGAGAACGTGAAGGAGCTATTCTGGTGTGATGCGAGAGACCAGCAGGGCCACCTGCAGCACGCCCCTGACTGCGAGCAGCGAGACTGCTTCGTAGTTCAGGGGAAGCAGCAGGAGAAGAACACCGGCGCCAAAGCGAAGCTGCCGGATCATTACAGGTGCACCATCACGTGTGCATTCTGCGGGAAGTGGAAGCACTACGAGGATGAGTGCTACCATAAGCAACGCCTATCGGCGAAGCTTAAGGGTGAAGATCCTGGCAAAGGCTCAGGCAAAGGTGGAGGCAAAGGCAAAGGCAACGACTCCGGCAAAGGCAAGTCGAAAGGACGTGGTCAAGGGCAAGACAAGGGTCAAGGTGGACGAGGCGGAGGCGCTAAACGCCAGCCCGACAACAAGAACAAGGACAAGAACGGAGGCAACCCCAACCCTAATCCAGGGGGGAACTCCGAGCCCTCTGGAGGGCAGTCTGGTCCTACCACACGCTCACAAACGCAGGCCCAGCAAGAACAAGGAGCCAAGCGTGAGCATGAGTGTGGTGATGACAGCAACGCTAAGAAGAGGAGCCGTTTCCTGAGGATGGCCCGCAAATTGCGGAACAAGGGGTTCGAGGTGACCTGTCCCGCGGAGTTCTGACGGGGACGCTCTGGTGGCACCCAAGACCTGGTGTTTTGGGTACGTATCCGACTAGGGGGACGCGAATACCTGGGGGTATTGGACACTGGCGCCACCATATCTATAGTGGCCAAGAAAATTTTACCTTGTGGGAGCCTGAAGAACACCATGACCACCGCTGCTATACGCATGGGGGATGGACATGTGGTGCACAGCTTCGGAGACTGTGAAGTGGAGGTACCTATGGGCTCTCGGACTATCGCCCATCAGTTCTATGTGATGGACACTGAGGCCTTCGACTTTGTACTGGGTACTGACTTCTTCGTACAGCACTCCCAGATACAATCCCTGACGCTGCAAGCGCCCTACCTCCTCTACGTGGACCACGGCAGTGGCAGAGATTCTGTGCCACTGGAGCAGTCGGAACATACCTCGAGTTACCTGAGACTATCGAAGGAGGAGCCCTCGAACATGAAGGCGGCCTCCAAAACTGAGGACTATCAACTATTGGGGGAAGTCCTAGACCAAGGTCTGAAGGAGTTGGGTTACTCTCGAGAAGACCTGAGTGTGGAGTTGTTCGCCAGCGACAAGCAGCATGTACTGGACCTTTACTGCAGCCAGGGGAAGAACTGCAGCTACAAATTTTACTGGCCCTCTTTCGGGATGGCCTACAAGGACCCCAGGTTCAGTGAACTGGGGAAGGTGCTGACCAAGGTGGCCTTGGAACGTTCCCGTATGGTCCTGTGTTCCCCCGATGGGGAGCCCATGGGGGCAACGAGTACTGGCGAAACCTCCTGGACAGGTTGACTATCAGCTCTGTTCGTTTGCCTGATGAGGCCATCTACGTGCCTCTGGGACGCAAGACGCCTATTGGGAAGCCCGGATGGGGGAATATGCTTAGCGTGGTGGACGGAGGTCTTACCTCCATTCCCTGGGAGGACCTGGACCCGACTCTGGTCCAGGCTATACAAGGAGAAAGCGATGGACTCGCCTTGGGTGACTTGAAGGATCGCCTACGACCTCAAGATGCTGTTCAGACTACACCCGGAGGAGATGAGTACGTCGTGACTGACACCAACGCCCCGAACTCTCCCTGTCATGTACCTGTTCCTGATGGAGTCTCTGAGTGTGGACTATCTGAGCTACCTAGCTCTATCCACTCAGAAGACGAAACTGAGCACGACGCCTTCTTCGTGCAGACCTGTGTGGAGGAAGTGGAGAACGCCCAGTACGTCGCCCCACTGAAAGCCCTACTGTCCATGAGGGTGGAAGACCCCGTGGACGAGGAGCTGGACCCTCGATCCAGGCTCAGGGAGTATGTGGATTCCAAGAGGAAGTTGGTGGCGAAAAAGCTATGCTACGCGAAGCCTACCCGCAGGTCATGGCCACTGAAGCAAGGACGTATGGGAGACCTATCCCAATTGAAGGAGGACCTCGAACAGAAGATCACCACCTGGCAAAGGGAGGTAGATCTTAAGCTCATGAAGAGCGTGTGGGGCGCCCATGTGAGGACCCCAGAGGAGGACGACCTCTCGGAGGAATGTGTATGTGAACCCCCTCGAGCGTGCCTATGTTGCCATCGTCCACCAGAGATGGTTGAACAAGACCTTCTATATGCCTACCAAGGGCTGAAGGACACTACCACGGGCGAAGAGTCGGTGGAGGACCACCTCCCGACGTCTATTACTCAGGGGGCAAGCAACTTACACTCTGACGAGGACATGGAGGACAAGATCAAGGTATTTGACCCGCGGGTACAGAAGCTTATAAGGACCTATCTGGAGGTGTTCGGAGAACTACCCCCTCCAGCCTCATGTGACAAGCTGGTACAGATGGACCTCAAGCTGAAACCCGAGTTCGTGGGTCACAAGATCCGGAGGAGACCCTATCCAGCTCCTAAAGAGCAGGCCGACGAGATCGAGCGACAGATACAAGAATGTATCGACGCTGGCCTAGTCCCGGAGTACTACGACGGGGACTACCCCCTACACTGCAGCCCCTGTTTCCTGGTGGCTAAACCTGGGTCTACAGCCAAACGGCTGGTAGTGGACTACGGAGAGCTGAACAAGAAGACGCTGAACCACTCAGGGTCCATTCCCAATATGGAGTCTACCCTGGAGAAGATAGCCTCTTGCCGCTACAAGACCAAGATGGACAAGCGAAGCGGATTCTGGCAAGTGGACCTGACGCCCAACGCACAGGAGCTACTGGGCTTCATCAGCCCTCAGGGGAGGGTGTTCAAGTGGAAGGTCATGCCGTTTTGCGTGGCTAACGCACCCGCTCTATTCCAAGAGCTGATGAACAAGATCGTGTCCATCCTACGAAGGAGACCTAAGGTGCAGGAGCTCATATCCCGTGGTGCCCAGATGGAGGCTCACATCGACGATGTATGCCTCGGGACCAATACCCAGGAGGATCACCTAATCCTCTTGGGTGAGTTCTTTGCGGTCTGCCAGGAGAACCACACACGACTCAAGCTGGAGAAGTGTGAGTTCATGCAGGAGACCATGCAGTACCTGGGGTTTGACGTTGGCTATGGGTGGTGGACTCCAGCGGCCTCTAAGGCCAAACCCCTGATGGATGCCAAGGTACGACACGAAGACCCCAAGAAAGGACTTCATGATGTACGCAGTTTCATTGGGGCGTGCAACTTCTATCGCCGCCACATCAAGAACTTCACCTACACCAGCGCCGTTCTGACGGACATGATCAAGAAGAGTACTACTTGGCGCTGGGGCCCACAAGAGCAACAAGCGTTTGACGAGCTCAAAGACAAGGTAGCCAACGCTAAGTGCTTGGGCGTGCCTAGGGCACAAGGGGAGATTATCCTGGTGACCGACGCCAGCAATGTGGGCGGTGGTGGAACGTTGTTCCAATGGCAAGCACTAGAGAAGGAGGAGTTCGACTCGGCCATTTCCCAATGGGGGACGGAAGGTCTCAACCGAGATGGAACCCTCAAGCACAGCTACCCTGACGACGAGTGGGTCCTAGTACCTCTGGGCCACTGGAACTGGAAGTGGAACCAGGCCAGGGGGAACTACTCCACCTATGAGCAGGAATTGCTCGCGGGTATGCTGCTGCTATCCTCAAAAGCACGACTGTTGGGGAGTAACCCTGTGGTCTGGCTGTGCGACCAAGAACCGGTCCGCAGTTTCCAGAAGGGTCCCCCACCTGAGAAGGCCAAGGTACGGCGCTGGTGGACCTACCTCAGTCAACTACGGCTGACGGTACACCATATCCAGGGAGTGAAGAACGAGTGCGCTGACTACATCAGCCGCAACAACTTCGACGCTCTGATTGGTGCTCGGTCTGAAGCGCTGGCTAAGGAGGCGTTCAGCCGTATGGACGTCCACTTTGACCTCAACATGACGATGATACGCCCCCTGGATGGACTCCAACAATCGGAGTACCTGAAGGAGTTTGGGGATATCTACAAGCACCTGGAGAAACGCCTTGAACCCCTCCTGGTCAACCAAGACCAGTGGAAGAGGGACAAGAGCTACCTGTGGCACGAGGACCGTATTGTGGTGCCTAGTGACAGAGTCCCAGCGCTGCTGAAGTGGACCCATGAGTCCAGCGGTCATGTGGGTGCTGACCGTACCCTGAGGCTGTTCAAGCAGTGGTTCCACACTACGTGGACTGACGACCAACTGCGGAAAACCCTCCAGCCTATCGTGGACAGCTGCCCGTGCAGGTCCTGTAAACCAGGGGACATCAGGGACAGAGGTCTCTACTCGACCCTGCCCATCCCTCACTGTGCTAACAGTTTTCTATACGTGGACTACACGGAGATGCCGAAGTTCGGGGGCTATGACTTCGCCCTCGTGGTAACCTGTGGGTCGACCAGGTTTACCAGGGTGTTCCCATGTACCAAGCACATTACCGGGGAGGAGACTATCAAGATACTCCTGGAGGAGTGGTTTTGTGTCTATGGGGCGCCCAAGGAGATCAACTCCGATGAGGACGTACGAGTACGCTCAGATACTGGCTGGTACAAGAGGGTCCTGAGATCCCTCAATGTCCAGGTGTCTACGGGGATTCCCTACTCTCACACGAGCAACCCCCTATGTGAGCGACAGATCCGTGTCCTGAAGGAGAACGTAAGGATATGGTGCAAAACTGAACGCACCAGATACTGGGTGAGACTACTCCCCGTCATATCCTTGATGATGAACTCCCAAGAGAGTTCAGCTACTGGCTACTCGCCCCATGAGCTATTCCTAGGGCGCCCGGCATGGTTCCTACATGCCCTCTATCCAGAGGAGACCCATTCTTCTGTGGGTGAATGGGTCCAAGAGCAACAAGCGAAGGTGGACAAGGCCAAGGCTATGCTCCAGAGAGTGAGGGAGCGTCAGTGGAACAAGAAGAACAAGCACCGAGTACCGGCCACCTACCAAGAGGGGGACTGGGTGCTGGTGCACCACAGTCGACTACCCGCCTGGCCACGCTCTACCAGCGATGACCCATACTTCGGGCCGTACAAGATCCTATCAGTGGATGGACACCATATCACCGTGCGGTGTTCTCCCCGTCTAGGGGGGACCCTGGTGTGCGCTGCTCAACACCTGAAGCGCTACTATGATCCTGAAGACCTCTGTGGGGAGGAGTGGGAGCTGAACGACGAGGAAATCGCCGCTCTGGACCTACATGGGGCTGCCAGCCCTATGGGTGTTGAAGGTAAAATCCCCGACATGAACGCCGAGGAGATGGCTCAGGAGGGCTTCTACCTGGTGAAGTCTGTCCTACGCCACCGCTATCGCCAGAGTTGGCGCTTCCTCACCCTCTGGGAAGGGTTTGGAGTCGAAGAGGCCACCTGGGAGCCCTTCTCTGCATTTGTTCTACCTGAGGGACGCCTAAACTCAGTTCTGGTTGACTACTTGTCCCAGAACAACCTTGGTGAGTTGCTGAGGCTCGCTGAGATGCTTGCCTCCAAGACTAAAGCTAGGGACTGAACCTTACCCTTACCTGCCAAAGCGTATGTGTGAGTGTGCTATTCCAAATGTCCTGAGAGCAAGCCGCAGAAGTGGTGTCCTAATTATACCCAAGTCTGCACGCTTGCTAAACCTGGAGGGCTGGCTTATTGATGCCACGGGGTACGCCCCGGGTCTCCCCTCCCCTAAGCGCCCAATTTCTGTGCTGGCGCAAAACCTTTGGGGAATACCCAGCGTACTAATCCAGGTATTGTTTTCCCTACCTATCTGTCTACTACAGGGAGGGGTGGCCAAAAGCTATGGAGGCTTGAGAACGCCGTTTTGCTAAGTGGCCAAAACACTGACCTAACCACTGCCACAGCCCATCAACCCTGCTAAAATTGCAGGAAACGGGTGGGACAGTGACACACGCACTACAGGTCCTACACACCCTACAGTGGCACCATCCTGGTGGGCGAGCACTGGGGCAACTGGCTCAAGCCCCCACTCAGGACTACCACTCCTACACGCACACTCTACTTGGGAACATGTCGTGGGTCCTAGCGACCCTCCTGTGAAATGACAAGAGAACACAGCGCTGCTAAGCAACTGTGGCCTAACAGGGGACGCCACAACGCGTTTCCCCTGCTAGGGCTTGGAGGGAAGAGGTGCTCTTGCGTGCACGGCGCCGATGTCGATGGAGTCGGACTCCCTGCTCTGCCACAGGCAGAGGGGAGTTACTTGTTTGTGTGATCTGCGCCCTTGTTTAGCAGGGCATGAAAAAAATGGTATGCTGCTGCACCAATCACCCTACCTGCCCACCTGTAAAGCAAAAGCAAATGAAGAGGCGTTTGCGGCGGAGGAACCAAGCCACACTCCCCGTATTATACGGTTCTCAGTGTGACCTATAATACACTGTCCGCAAACACGCTGAAGAATCAGCTACCTCTGTCAAGCAAGCAAGCGTTAAGGGACTCCTCGGGTTCTCTTAAAGAACGTACCAAGGAGCCCCTGGGTAGCCTAAACAAGGTTTACCGTGCGCACTTCGCGTGGCCTACCCTTTAATGCGTGTGTGAATACGCGAGCACGCACGTGTAGCGTGGGCAAACCTGCCCATCTCAACCACAATCACGAACTCCACCAGGGGGTGGCCCCGCCTGGGCTTACTCGCCTTACCTACCGCTGGAGAGAGAGAGCAAGTGAGGGGCGCACGCGAAGAACGTTGCTATGCACTTGTGTGTATGTCTAATCACCCTGATCTGACCTCTAATCATCTGCAATCTTTCTAATCAATCCCTCTATCGCGTCCTATCGTTGTTAGCGCTGCTACAAGACTCGTTCACGGAGACACGGGACGAGCAATGTGTATGCGGCATACGAGACGAGCATACCTGTAGTTTATACCTGATTCATTGAAGTCTTTTTCGTTGATTTTCGAATTCTTGAATTTTTGATACTTCTATTAGTGTAGGTGGAATCTGTATGTTTATTTATTAATGTGTGTCTCGTCATTTCCAAGACTACGTGAGACATACGTTTATAATTCCATTATTTCTCCATTTTCCAGCGCTTCGCTAGGAGCCGCTCCTGTGCGCCGCCTTTTTATGCGTATGAAGTTCTGGATTTAAAAAATCTAGAGATGACTATAATTCTTATAAAAATGTGCTTTTGATGCACAATTGGATTCTGCTCAGGTGTGTCGTTTCAGAAAAATTCTAGGCCGTCATTTGACAGATTTTGGTGTCGTCGCTTCGTTTTGGCGTGGATTCGTCCATAATTCCCCCCCTCCGGCCTTTGCAGATACCCACGCGCAGCCTCGCTGAGTAGGCGGTGTTCTGGCCGAAACGCAGCAGCCTGGAGAGACTGGGCAGAACCCAAGACCCCACCAAGGGGCAATTTAATTTTTTTACGACTCTCTTCGCCCTAAGACAGGTCACAGGTCGCCAGCAGGTTTACGAGAACCCATGCGAGTGTGTATATTGTGTCTTGCGTTGGGTTTGTGTCGCGCTGCGTCTTGGAGGGAGGGATGCACATGCACATGTTTTGGCATGCTCCCAAACTAACCCAACCAAGCCACAGGAGCCCCAGCAGCGCCATGAGCGCTGAGTCTTCTGTAGGAAATGTTACAAACAGAGCAGCAAAAGAGCGCCAGCCATGGTGAGCGCCCATTTTTCTGTGTAAGGGAAACTATAGGTATTTTAAAGTAGATGTGGAAACCAAGGAAAGGCCAAGAAAAAGTCCCTTTTTCCTAAAAATGCGACAGTGGTGGCCACCACAGCACAAGGGGGGAGTAGGAAAAAGTGCTTTTCCATTGCTTTGAGGCATACTCTAGTTGTATTAGAGATGCACTGAGCATCCAGGCATTTGTATCTTAGTATTGGTCCCACCAAAACTGGTGATAACACATTTTGACCTATGAAACCAAACACCCAATCAGGATATGGAGTGGACCCCTTAATCCCCTTTCAATGTGAAGCAAATCATCTGTTCCTGAGTTGACTGAGAACTGACATATCCAAGGCAGAGCCTATGCATTTATCTATGTTTTTCCATTAATTCTTAGCTATCCTAGTGGTATACACCCTAGGGGGCTGGGCACCTCTTTTTGAGAGGTCCTGGGTTCAATTCCTGGTCAGCCTAGCTAAGTAGGAAGATCCCATGTGACATGGCAGTGACCTCATCGCCACATGCCCTGCCACCTCAGCACATATGGGACCCAAAACAAAGAGTGCACATCTCCTGAGATGGCACTATGGAGATAGAGTGACCATGGGGCAGTTTTCCAACTCTCTTCCAAACTATTTCAGCTATCTTTGTGAATATGCATTCCGATTTGACCTGAGTTGCAGTTTCTGTGAATATCCAATCATCTTTCACTGTTTACACTGGAGCCCTTCATGCTTTGATCCTGACTCTCTTCTCCTTGCACACTTCTGGCTTGGGTTATCCTGGATTGACTCTATTTCTGCAAACAAAAGGTTTTCATCTTCCAAAACAAGCAGCAGGAAACCCTACACCAACAGCAAGCAGCAGGAGAAGCAAAAACACAGTGCTGAAACCACTATAAACTTTTCTCTCCTGAGATCATGTGCCCAGCCTGGCTGTATGAAGAGATGGCGCGTGCCGATACCCTTATCTGCGGCTCCAAAACTGTTGTTGACAACATGTTCAACGTGCTGGAAACGGAAACAGAGAGGCGTCTCAACGATGATTTCAACGCGCCGCGCATTGGCAACATGTTGCTTATTCCCATCTTCAGTTGGCCAGTCAAACCGAAGCCTGCAGGGGATCCTACAACGTTTGACGTTCGCTGGTTGCTGATTTCGTCACCGGATAGCTGGACGAGAAAGGTATAATTCCCTCATTACGTCCGCTCTTTGCGCGAGGCCTCGCGCAATTTCTTCTCCCTCATTGCAGATTCCGAATCATCTGACGTTTTGACCTACTCAAGTAGAGGAGATGGATCCTGTTGAATTTGGCGGTCACCTTCCGATAACGACGGTTATGTGGTATTTCGACACTCACCTCTTTTACCTGAAGCAGGATAAGAGCTTCAGGCCTGCGTTTGTTTTCATTGATCATCAGCCGGATCTGGTGTGCAAGATCGCGGCCATCGAGCCGGATTCTGGCATGTACCTTCTTGGTGTTACCTCCGACAATCTCTCCGATTGGGTCAACAGAGTGCAGACTCAGTTGAACCACGTATTGACACAAGAGTCAAAACTGCACGCGTCTGGTGATTAACACCAGCAAGCCAACTGGGCAAACCGTGGTATTCCCCTTTGGGTTCGCGATGACAAGGTGGGTTCTGATGCGTTGTCGCTGAAGGATGAAGAGACTTTTGAGAAAGGTCAAGCTGCAGAAGCACTGGCCCCTGCAAAGCGGAAGTCTACTGATGGGGAACCAGCCCCCAAGAAGAAGAAGACTGCCTCCAAGCCTCAGGCAGCGAAGTCGGTTACCGGTGCAGAATCCGACGAGAGCGATGGGGATGAAGAGGAGGAGAGCGAGGAAGAAGAGGAGGAGGAAGCGCAGGTCTACCAGGGCAAGGCAGCGAAGAAAGTGGCAGCGAAGCCGAGGTCCGAGGAAACCGGGGCCCAAGGTCCATTCAAGCAGCCAGCCCGTCAGTGCCAACCAAGAGGCGCGCCCGCAAAGCCACCGCCTAAGGGTAACACGTCCGTTGCTAAGGCACTGGGTTCTAAGATGCAAACTGTTCCGAAGAAAAAGTAATTTCTTCGCTTGTTCTGATATGTTATGCGCGAGGGCTCGCGCTATGCATTCCTCTTCCACGACCTTTATGCTGTCACCTTGTGCGGCACATTTTTCTTTGTGATGCATTTTATTGCGCTGTTGTGTTGGTGTTTGCGCGAGGCCTCGCGCAAAGAAGGGGTGCCAAAAAATGCTTCCTGTCGTGCAGCGTGCAACGTGTTTTTTGAAAACTGGTTTTCCAAAATATTGAAAGCTCACGGGTGTTTTTATTGCAAAGCATAAGTGGTATAGGAAACAAAAAGTCGTGATGTTCCCAAAAAGAACTTCATTTTTCTGGAAATAAATCATTTTCCCGGGCAGTCGGTTTTGTTGAAAATAAAGGAAAATGGACCAGTTAATTGCTTTTAACGGGATTTTGGGTTCTTGTGTTTTACGTCCCCCCCAAAAGGACTATTTTTTCGCAGTGCCGTAGAGAGGCAGTTTTTGGGCACATTTTCACCATGCAACTTGAGCCGCCTAAGCGATGGAGGCGGGCTTTTTCCCTAAGAGGGGCCCACACCTCAACCACCACTGAAGAGGTTGGGGGGAGGGCAACCTCCAAGCTTCCCTTGGCATGCACGACCCCAATCCCATGAAATCCAAGACTTCCTCTCGAATTCTCACTGATAATCCTTCAGTCTGGGTTTCTCCAAAGAATTCTGTGATACTTGCCTCAGCCATGACACAATCTGGCGTCCTGGGCAAAGAGATGAAGGTATATGTAAACAATATAAACATGTAGACAAGTAATATGTATATGTAACACTTCTATACTATAAAAAAGCTTAGAAAAGAGGACGAAATGAAGGCGGAGGCGTCACCGCCATCAGAAAATCTGACGGCTACGAGTCGTCGCCATCAGGATCTCCACTGAGATCCTGCCAAACTGGGCCAAACAGTGGTTTTTGGGCGAAAAACAGTGAAATATAGTGATTTTTGAGCCAAAAACACTCATTTCGCCTGTCTCCCCCCAACGCGTCGCGTAGTCGACATGACGCGTTTCTGTCCCAATTCAAACTATATATGAAGAGGGCCACTGTTGGGCCACACCATGGGCGCCTGGCTGATTCCTTGGATCGCCTCAGGATTTTTTAAAAACATCGTGAATGTGACTCAGTTCGCAAAAATTGACCTTCGCGGAACGCCGCAAAAAAGGTCACGTTATATTCCTATATTTCTAAAAACGATAAATCAACAATAAAATTGATTAAAATCTTCGGAAATCGTGAAATAAAACTTCGATCTGGGGCTGCGTCGCGCAGGCGACGAACGTCGTCGGCAGCCCAAAATGACGAAAAATGACGATTTCTGGGGTATTTTACAGAAATCCCACAGAAATCGGGATGCCATAAGGCTGGGAATCAGCCCAGGAAAAATTCTGATGCGAAGAGCGCCCACCAGGAGCCCAGCGGGTATGGGTGAGGCACCCCATACCGCTTCAGCCCCCTCCTTAGAAGCCTTGCCTATATCCAAAGGAAGGCAAGGCCAAGGAGGCGCTCTATCCCCTGCACTGCCCTGGTTTCAAAACTGATTCAGCAGGACAGTGGGGGGGGGGGGGCTTGGTAAGTAATTTACATGCCATTCACATGTAGGTCTTTTTTTTTCCGGTATATTCATAGGGCAATTGCCCCCCAGGCGACCACACTAGTCCCTGGCACTCCCTTTAGCCTCTGGTGACCAAACCAGGGGCGCTGCAGGTCCTTCCGACCTGACTGATGGCGCTGAGGCGCACATATTGGCCCTTTTTCTCCATGGGCATGGAAACATAATAATTCAATAAATTCAAATGCGGAAAAAAAAATTATTTAGGGTCAAACCCAAGGCAACGACTTCCTCGTGCCTGAATTTAGGGCCATTTCCTGCCCAAGGCGACGAAATCCTCGTGCCTGTTTAGGGTCGATTCCCAACCCAAGGCGACGAATTAACGCGCCTGATTTGGGGGATTTAGGGTCATTTCCTACCCAAGGTGACCCGCGCCTGTTTAGGGTGGCGACCTCCGGAGGGCCAACCAACCCAAGGCGACGAATTAACGCGCCTGCAACGTTCGCAGATGGCGTCGTCGTCGCTGTGGTCGTCGCCCAGAGCCGATGATAGACTTGGGGGCTCCATAAGGTCCATGGGGAAGCCGAGGTGATACCCATTGTAGGAGTCAAGGAATTCCTCCTTCATCATGTTGATGCCCTGGACCTTAGCTCCTGCAGATGTCGACGTCGTCGACAATTATCCTGCAGTCTGGGCGTCGTCGCCGTCGGCAGGCCGTTACACCGCCTTGGTGGCCGTGGCGTCGGCAGAATTCTTTTGAAGAGGTTGGGGGGAGGGCAACCTCCAAGCTTCCCTTGGCATGCACGACCCCAATCCCATGAAATCCAAGACTTCCTCTCGAATTCTCACTGATCTTCCATCAGTCTGAGTTTCTCCAAGGAATTCTGTGATCCTTGCCTCAGCCATGACACAATCTGGCGTCCTAGGCAAAGAGATGAAGGTATATGTAGACAATATAAACATGTAGACAAGTAATATGTATATGTAACACTTCTATACTATAAAAAAGCTTAGAAAAGAGGACGAAATGTAGGCGGCAGGGTCGCCGCCATCAGAAAATCTGATGGCTACGAGTCGTCGCCATCAGGATTTCCACTGAGATCCTGCCAAAACTGGGCCAAACAGTGGTTTTTGGGCGAAAAACAGTGAAATATAGTGATTTTTGAGCCAAAAACACTCATTTCGCGTGTCTCCCCCCAACGCGTCGCGTAGTCGACACGGCGCGTTTCTGTCCCAATTCAAACTATATATGAAGAGGGCCACTGTTGGGCCACACCATGGGCGCCTGGCTGATTCCTGGGATCGCCTCAGGATTTTTTAAAAAATCGTGAACGTGAGTGAGTTCGCAAAAATTGACCTTCGCGGAACGCCGCAAAAAAGGTCACCTTATATTCCTATATCTCTAAAAACGATAAATCAATAATAAAATTGATTAAAATCTTCAGAAATCGTGAAATAAAACTTCGATCTGGGGCTGCGTCGCGCAGGCGACGAACGTCGTCGCCAGCCCAAAATGACGAAAAATGACGATTTCTGGGGTATTTTACAGAAATCCCACAGAAATCGGGATGCCATAAGGCTGGGAATCAGCCCAGGAAAATTCCTGATGCGAAGAGCGCCCACCGGGAGGCCAGCATGTATGGGTGAGGCACCCCATACCGCTTCACCGGAAGCTGCCACCAACAGACACCCGGACCGAGAGGTATTGTAGGACAAAGTGTTTTTGGGGCCTATGGGTGGTCCGAAAGCCAAAGGACCTTCGTCCTACATTAACTATAGTATGTCCCCCAAACCCTAGGTTGGTGAGGTAGTGATTTCCCGAAAGTGGTCAGAAAAAAGGAACGTTAGAAGTTTCCTGTCAGAATTAAGTGGAAACATTGGTCTATTCATGAAGAAAACATTGACATTGTCTCGTACGTACTATTTCGTATGGTCATCGGCCTGCAAGAGGACTGTCGAATATTACACGAGGTCCAATGTGTGCCTATTGACTGTTTTACATCCTAGTATGCGAAAAAACAATCGCTGGCCCCGATGGTACTGTTTACGATTCTATCTGAGTTTAGGCACGTTCCCATAGTCGAAATATGGTTTAGCGACCGTGGTGTTTTGTATCACCAAGAATTTTTTCTGGACAATTTGTGTCACTTGAGCCGCAGCCTTCCCTTGCAATTCTACGGATAACACTTGTGTTGGTACCAGCGCTGTACTGTAGTTGGACGAAAGGCCTGGGGGTCCATCTTGCATTCGGCGAGTTCAATTAGCAGGTTACAGTCGGGGTTAGGATCTAACCCTAACCCAAACCCCAACCCTAACACAAAGAGAAAACGTTATAAAAACGTGGGCTCGACTCCTTTGTGATTCAAAAAGCTTTCATGCAAAAAGGACCTTTAAACTAATCAAACATATTTACCTATGGTTAGGAAACACCAAAAAAGAACTCAGACAATTTCTGAGAGGGGTGCAACACGAGCAAAAATTTATCTAATCATCTCATGTGATTGTTGCCCCTAGTTAATTCCAATGCAAAAATATTCCTAGGGTCATATTCCCCAACACAACCACACAAAGCATACACAACTACACACAAGTAGAGCAAAGCACAAAGCAAAATGCAACTGAGGTAATGCACTCCACAGTATGGCATCAGTGCATCTTTATTCTCCGTGCCATACCTGGTTGAACCTCGTCCCGGGTCACCAAGCTTGGTGGATCATCCTGCCATGCAAAACTGAGAAGCATGGCAAGGTGTATCAACAAAGAAGGAGACGAGTAGGCATAGTGCAATGCATATGATATGTACGAATGCATGCAAGAATGCAATGAATGCATGCACGTGCGTGTTTATCATAAGGCTATCAATGCTATGCTTCAAGTATACACACACCATATCCTTTCTGCTACTTGCTCACATGGTACATGTGAATGCATGCATGAATGCAATGAATGCATGCGCACCACAATACTCAAACCATTCCACTCGTATGCTTAACCAATCACCAAACTCAGCACACATGACACGGAACATTGAACGAATGTACATGAATGAGATGCGCACAGCACTGAAATACCGCTCTAAAAACCTACATTCGGGCACCAGATAATTCTATTGATAAAAAGACATTTGGAAATTGATAAATCAAGACGATAATTCCACAAACTCGCATCAGCATTCAATATCTCTTGAAGAACTGAGACGTCGGCGATGGCGATGGCGACAGGCCAGCCATCCCAACGATAACAGACCACCGTCATTATCTACAGACAAGAATTAACAGACGGCATCGCAGATGTCAGCAGAGTGCCCCAAACACTGTACCTGCAGTTTTTATAACTCCCCCCCAGACGACGCACCAAAGGTAAGGATGTCTTAGGGGCCGCTCTGGTCAGGGGCACAGGGGTGTGCAAGCCCTAAGCACTGTGCCTGGGCAAACACCACGGCAAACTAGAAAACAACATGACAGTTGGAACAAATTCGCCCAAGACGGAAAATTTCCAGAGGACCAAACCGCACATGGTCAGCAGACACGGCAGGCAGGTCTGGCACGCCAGGTCACCAGGTCTGGCAGAAGTCCCTGGTGACAACACCCTCTGGTGATACGTAGCAGTAAGGAACAAGCAAGGCATGATTTGCGTGGGGGGTTGAATGACCCCCCCCCCACTTCCTACGGACTGCAAAATCAACCTGTCAGGACGTCACCACAGAAATTGCACCTGGTCCCTTGCAGTTACAGCCAAACAACAACCCGTCAGGGCGCTACATCTGAATCTGAATTCACCTGGAGTACTGACAACATTCACACCTGAGGGTGGCGGCGTCTCAGGGACGTCACGTCCACTGAAACTGTAACTGCAGTCAAGTCCCACCCTGGTTTCCCTCAGTACTGTACACAGCATACGGAACATACAAGGAAGAGGCACATCGTTGGCAGGTCCAAAACTGAAGAAGAAGAGGAACACCACTGGAGTCCGCCCCAGAGGGCCACAGATAGGGTAGGCAGAGGTCCAGCCAGACTCACAAGGTCAGCTGAAAAATCAGAAAATATGTCTCTGAACTGAAACACCAGAAAAGGCCGGAGATTGTGGCAAACGCAAAGTCAATGCAAATCACTATATGGGCAGAGTAAATAACCTACAAAGAGGTACACAGACAGAATATGGGCTCAGGAATTCTGTCTGTGGGAAAACGGAGGAGGGTGAACACCAAGAGTTGGTGCAGACACCTAACATTCGACCCAAGTGCAAAACATTTGTTCGCTACACTCAAATGCGAACGTAGTGTACATCCACCAACTCAGGACCGTCTAGGTACTGTCAAAGAAATTCAGAGTTATCCTGGATGTCCAGGAGAAAGGGTTACACAGAGTACATCACAGGTTAAGTGCAGAACACAAGAGACAGAATTAAACAGAAGCAAGAAAGGAATTTATCTACCCCATATCGCGGGGGTGTCGCCTGAGGTATCCCACTCCCTCAGGAGGGCCAACTTCCTCAAGGCTGGATCCAAAAAATAGTAACAGTATGGAATTCAGGGGGTGCTCAAGACAAGGTAGGAGACCCCCCCCCAGGGGGAACTCCAAGGAAAACCTTAACCCCTAGAAAAATTCAGTTCCATCCAAAAGCACTCAAGAAACTTCAGTCGCAGCCCTCAATCCTGGCTTATCTTTCCTACCATCATCTCTCCCTTCAACACCGAGTAAATTCAATCTTCGCTGTTCAGGTCAGCACAGAAAATCAGAACTAAGACAGCACCAACGACAGTATACAGGGGCGGAATACTACACGACCGTACAGAACCAGCTTATGGATACAAGACTAGCTTATTCCCCCTGAGTTGCAGCCGGCACAGGGCAAAGGAAACATTTTCTCCCGCCGGTCGCGGTCGGATCCGTACTCACTTAACCCTTGACCTCCTGATCTCCTTTCCAGCTTTTTAAAAGAAACGAGCCTGCCAACGAACAGCACGGCTCGAAGTACCCTCAACAGGAAGAGTAAGCGGGCTGCCCCATGGGGGTAAACCTGCTGAAGGCATCTGGCACACAGCACAGAGTCAATGCATGTTCATCCCAAAGACGAATGGACTATCCGAGGTAAGTCAGTTACTATACACCCTACAGCAGGCGGATCACACTGAGGGCCTCAACGTAAAGTAACAGGACAACACAGCTCTGGTGAAGTAAGTACCTCAGCCTACGGGCAAAGAAAAACACACCCAAAGCTATACACCGCTACAACTCATCTACAGATAACAAAAGGTATACTGACGGCAAACTCACGGGGGAGGTTCCATGCGGCAGCCTTGCTGTCGGGTTTACTAACGCTTACCCAACATCCAGGGGATACTCGCCAAGGCGGTTTCTATGACATTTTCCCCCTCCCGGGGATTGCTGCGTCAAAGCATGGCAGGCAAGCTCGACTCTCCTCTCCAGAATCAGCTAGCTCTCTCTCTGCCTGCAGAAGTAATACCTGCATACTGCAACAGGTAACATCGCCCAGAGGTCAACGCGACTTGGGCGGTGTGTAGGGGACGCACCAGCCGTATGTACAAAACTAAAACTAACAAACGACTTGACATTGACTTGACAAGCACAAAGAAGAAGAAAATGAATTTGTTTGCCACTCATGGCACTCAATCCCCATCTCCCGACCTCCCAAAACACAAGAGAAGGAAGAAAGGTAAAACGTGAGAAAGATAACCTTTACCCGGGGTGACGATCACAAGAATCACAAATCCCCTAAGCAAAGGAGAGAGAGAAATGAGGGAGAAGTAATCCCCAAATGCCCTTAGGCCACATGGCCGGAGGAGGAGCCATGCCCAGCAGCAAGGCAAGGCGCATGGCTCCAGGAGGATGAATTGTAGTCGTACTTCAAGACGCTCTCGACCATGTCGCCACCCATTACCATGGACAGCTTTCCCTCGACGGCGGAGGAGGCATGTGTGCCCTTGAAGTCAAAGGACAGAAAGAGCTCCTCAATGTAGGCCAAGAGACCGATCAAAGGGCCCTCAACGGAGGTCTTCAACGCGGCGTTCATAGTGTCCTTGTAGGCCTTCCTAGTGATCCTCACAACGAAGTCGAAACTCTTTGGGAATAGGCACAAGGAAGGTGATACCGTTCACTTGCCCTTCAACGGAGGCACCCTCAAGGCAGCGTCTTCGTGACCCCAATAGAGATGTGCACGATTTTCATGACACCCGCAGGGGCACGGCGTAAGTGAGAGTGACGGCCGTCCAAGTTCATCTCGTCTCCAAGGTGGGAGTAAATGGTTGTCTTGGTGCCGTACTCGATCCCGGATCTCTCCACATAGAAGACTACATTTTTTTGAATGTTCTTAGCCGCATCAACTTGTTCTGGGGCTGACGTCCCCGAACGAAAGTATTTACAACAACATATTATGATATGTACATGGTTGCTCTGATGGTATGGTTAGATGAATGCTGAGTTACCCCGGGGGAGAGGGGGGGGATTCAGGGAGGGGGCAGAGGGCTAGAGGGGTCGAGAGGAGGGGACAGAAAGTCGCTGTGCGGGCGAAAGAAATTTCGGATGTCCCGGGAGGTGCTGGAGGGGGGGGGGGGGCAGGGGCAGACGGACCTGGGCACCTAGTAGCGGTGGGCCTAGAGGGGAGAGGTAGGCGTGTTTGACGGTATCGTGCCTTGGAGCGTGGCGTTGGGAGAGGGGGAGTGGTCTTGGCGCGCTTTGGGGGCGCCCAAACGATAGTGGTCTGATGGGTTTGTGATGATCGATGGCGTTTTTGTGGTTGCCGTGGGCGTGAGTGCTGAGGAGGGCGGGGAATGGCCGAGGGGGGGGGGGGGCGTGGTGCGGATGCGCGGCTGGATGGGCGTTAAGGGATTTTAGGCGCGCGACGAGTGGCTGGTTGTGCTTTGGCTGACGCTGGCTTGGACGGTTTTTTTAAGGCGTGTTTGGGGAGACGTGGGGGGTGCTGGTATGCGGGGCGGGTCCGAGGGGGCATGTGGACGGAGGTACTGAATGCACCGTGCAAAACCGAGAAGGGGTTGAGAGGATCAGGGGGGTGCGCCCAAAGTATTGGGTTGCAAGGGAGAGGATTCGAACACAGCCAGTCATGTGCTTGGATGACAGCCTTGTCCAGGTGCTTTACGCGTTCCTCTAGGGCTAGGCCAAGCATGGCCTTGTGCTCGGCACGAGTGGAGCCCGGGATTGGCTGCAAGAGGCAGGACCATAGGGACTTAGGCACCAGAGTTCTCATGAAGTTCCTACGGTCAGCCTTTGAGAGTCCAGAGAGCCACCAGTGCAGGACAATGGGGCTGAAAAGGGGCCCCGAGGAAGAGACGTATGCCTGGTCGTGCTGGTCTAACGCTTTGCAGAAGGCCAGGCAGGATACAGGGTCGAAGGGATAGTGCTGTCCGCACCTGGAACAGTGGTAGTTGTGAAGCATGTTGCTCCACTGGTACCCGTGCACATTGTAGCACCATGACGCCAGTTTGAAAAACAAGGACGAAAACCAGGAAGCTTTATTGTACAGGCTGAAGCTGGGGCCGACCGCTATGTTGTTATGGGAATGCTGCAACCGGTGACAGGCGAGCCGGTACACAGTCCAGGAGGGGGTCGCCTGCCAAGCGGAGCGGCCCCGCAACTCAAGCCACAAGGGTGAGGCGGTCGTACCGTAGACAAGCGGGAGCAAGACCCCTTGTGGTGAGAGATACTCCACACGGCTGGGCAGCCCCCAGAGCTGCCGCCCGAAGGAGGGGGCATGTGGCCCTACTCATGGACACATGTGGGGACACCCTCCCACCTGCGACACATGGACCGGGTGGCCGCGACAATGCCTTCCCAGGCACATGCGGGAGCGGCTCAAGAGGCACCTAACATAGGGCAGTGGGAGGGACAGGACGTCCACTTGGTAAGACCTTCTTCCTGCACCGTCAAAGGAGGCATCCCGAGCTCCCGAAGATACCTACCTACCTACCTTTATTGTACAGGCTGAAGCTGGGGCCGACCGCTATGTTGTTATCGGAATGCTGCGGCAGTAGGTGGCGGAATAGCTGCGCCTTAAACTTGTGGAGGACAGGCAGGTGGTGTACCGCCACTGAACCCAGGGGAGGGAGGGGGAGGAGGTCTGGGGTAAAAATCAGGCTGTGAGCTGCCCCTTGGGCACCTTGAGGGTGCCCAACGGAGGCACCCTCAAGGCAGCATCTTCGTGACCCCAATAGAGATGTGCACGATGTTCATGACACCCGCACGGGCACGACGTAAGTGAGAGTGACGGCCGTCCAAGTTCATCTCGTCTCCAAGGTAGGAGTAAATGGTTGTCTTGGTGCCGTACTCGATGCCGGATCTCTCCACATAGAAGACTTCGTTGTCGGTGTGGGTAATGGGGAACAGGACCACACAAAGGCAAACAAAACAAGCAAGGACACAACAGAACGAACATTTGAGGGATAAAATTTCGAAAAAAATGGTTTAACATCCTATGGGAGACCAAGACACAAGAAAACACGACCCATGGGGCTTGGGAATCCCCGGGGCTAGTCACCAAGGGGCCCGGGTGACTCCACCGGTCTTTGGCAACTCTTGGCGATGGCCAAGGACTCAAAGGGGCATGCTTGCATTTCGGGAGCGCCCAAGCGGAGGCGCGGCCTTGCATTTCTAAAGCGCCCAAGCGGAGGCGCGGTTTTGCATTTCCAAAGCGCCCAAGTGAAGGCGCGCCTTGCATTTCTGAGGCGCCCAAGTGGAGGCGCGCTTTGCATTTCTTAAGAGCCCGAGTGGAGGCGCGCTTTGCATTTCTAAAGCGCCCAAGTGGAGGCGCGGCCTTGCATTTATTAGGCGCCCAAGCGGAGGCGCGGGCGTTGACGAAGAAATCGGAGACAAAGGCAAGTAACACAAACACACAAGGCAACAAAAAGATCCCTTGCGCAAAAAGATAGCATTTCCGGAGTCGACGCAGGAAAGTCCTAAAATTTGTTGGCTTGCCACAAAATTAGGCAAGCCTCTGCTACCACAAAGAGAAAACGTTATAAAAACGTGGGCTCGACTCCTTTGTGATTCAAAAAGGTTTCATGCGAAAAGGACCTTTAAACTAATCAAACATATTTACCTATGGTTGGGAAACCCCAAAAGAAAGCTCACACAATATTTGAGAGGGGTGCAACACGAGCAAAAATTTATCTAATCATCTCATGTGATTGTTGCCCCTAGTTAATTTCAATGCAAAAATATTCCTAGGGTCATATTCCCCAAAACAACCAAACAAAGCATACACAACTACACACAAGTGAAGCAAAGCACAAAGCAAAATGCAACTGAGGTATTGCACTCCACAGTATGGCATGAGTGCATCCTTATTCTCCATGCCATACCTGGTTGAACCTCGTCCCGGGTCACCAAGGTTGGCGGATCATCCTGCCATGCGAGACTGAGAAGCATGGCAATTTTTGTCAACAAGGAAGGAGACAAGGAGGCATAGTGCAATGCATATGATATGTACGAATGCATGCAAGAATGCAATGAATGCATGCACGTGCGTGTTTATCACGAGGCTATCAATGCTATGCTTCAACTATACAGACACCATATCCTTTATGCTACTTGCTCACATGGTACGTGTGAATGCATGCATGAATGCAATGAATGCATGCGCACCACAATACTCAAACCATTCCACTCGTATGCTTAACCAATCACCAAACTCAGCACACATGACACGGAACATTGCTAATAATGCGCATTGAATGAATGTACATGAATGAGATGCGCACAGCACTGAAATACCTAAAAACTTACATTCGGGCACGAGATAATTCTATTGATAAAAAGACATTTGGAAATTGATAAATCAGGACGATAATTCCACAAACTCGCGTCAGCATTCACTATCTCTTGAAGAACTGAAACGTCGGCGATAGCGACGGCGACAGGTCAGCCATCCCAACGATAACAGACCACCGTCATTATCTACAGACAAGAATTAACAGACGGCATCGCAGATGTCAGCAGAGTGCCCCAAACACTGTACCTGCAGTTTTTGTAACTCTAACCATGTTTGGACGGGATAGCCTGTTCATCAGGTCCCTAGCTGTTGACAAAGAAAGACGGAAATTTTGTGGACTCTGGTGTTCCAAATGCAAGTCCTTGGTCGCTCTTTTTGTTGGAGGGGTTGAAACTTGCTGCCGTCTCGTCGCCCATGCATGTTCAATCGAATTGGATGGCTCAATGGTAAGTATTGAAGAGAACATACAAATCTGATCAAGTAGATGTGTACATGTGTTATGGCAATGCTTTGATGCCCCATTGTGCTTGCCACGGACGAGAACATACACTTCCGAACCACATTTTAAGTGTTACATTTGCATGCGTCTCACACGATGCATGAAATGCGGGACTCATGAATGTCGGCGCGAAGACCTGGGTTTGCATCGACACCTAACACTACGGCCAGACCTGAGCGACTGGACCGGGCCGGGGCCAAAGCCAAAACGCCAGCCCCACATTTGCGTTGGCACTGACGCCACTAGGTCGGGATTTGTCGACCTAATGTCGACCTAAGTCGATCGACATTAGGTCGACATCAGGTCGCAATAAGGGCTGCGGTAACAGACAAAAAATGATGAAAAAAAGACGATCAGAAATGTTGTGTTGAATTATGGAATGCATTTGTCGCATCTGCAGTTAATGAATTAATTATTTGATGAATCGCAATACAGTCAGGTTGATTTTTTGGTTCCAGTTTCGTTGTGCTGCAGAAATTGCACTTAAGGAAAGGTTCGTGAAAGCTTGACTTTGACTTGTGATAAGGTTGCCTTTCCGGTTTGCATTTGTGGTAGGATGGTGTAGATAAGGCAGATAAGCAACGCTAAGGAACCTAAGCAACGATCGAGGTTCAGATTTCCAAAAGTTGGTTGATGCTAGATGCGTTTCGGGATTGTGGTTAGGGATGATACTCTCAATTCAAGCCCCGATTTGCCTCTAGGTGGCAGTGCATTTTACCGGGGAACGCACGTGAGTATGGTTCCGTTTACCTTTTGAGCTACACTCCATTTTAGAGGTACGCTCAGCGGAACCATACTCCCACCTGAACTGCCTTACTGTATTTACACGTAGATAGGTTACCCAATCATGTATGTATTGTACGCAAGCGGGATTCAATCCCGTGCCCGCCCGGGGCATACGGACCACACATACTGTTGTGGTCCGTATGCCCCGGGCGGGCATGGGAATTGAATGTGGCTTGCGGCATTGGAGAATGAAGAAAATCGTTGAAATTACTTTTGTGACACACAAATTGCAACACCGAACATTCCCAATTGCACCTCAGATTTGTGATTCACGACCCCGATTCTCTCCCAAGCTGTCCTTTGTAGGACATGAAGTTCTATCAAAGCATGCTCTTGTTGTTGCTTTTGGTGACCACCGTTTCGGCTGATCCCAAGAAGGGGAAGAAGAAGTGCCCCGATCCGGAGGGCGACTTGAAGAAGTATTGGAGAAAGATGTCCTTGAATTATGCCCTAGGTCTTTTGATGTATTCCTGCAGGTTTTGTAGTTGAAAACCCCAAACCAAAGCAGCAAGTAGAGCAAGGACTGAATATGGATCGAATCAATGATTGGTTTTGGAATCCAGTGTAACACAGAAGGGCTGCAGATAGACAAAGCAGGTATATGCACATAGATTCAATCACAAATGGATAATACAAAACGTTTTATATGAAAAATGGTCAGACTCTAGCCTCAGAGGTTGCAATAGGCACTTCATGTGCACTCTTTTGGGTGAAATGGTGCTGGTTAGGACTGAGGGGCATACATGTCAGGACCACACAGAAAATGACTTGGCCAAGCAACTGAATTCAGAAACAGTTACAAAGTAGGACCACAATAAGTGGTAGAAACAATTGAGTATAGGGGTCTTGGGGTGGGAGACCACTTAGGCTTAGCCTCCAAGGCCAACAAGCATGTAATGCCTGATTTAGTTTGGTATGTCCTCCATGAAGGAAGGTACCTCCGCTCAGTTGAGTGGTAGGGGTGAACTTCATGGGGGGGCTAGGGTCACAACCCTAGTTACTTTGAGAAAGTGTACTTTAGGCAACAAAAGAGAGATAAAAACACTTAAGTTTGTCTCAGCATCAACAAAGGGTTTCAAGGGGGGCTTAGCCTGGATCAAGCCCTCCAAGAAAGACATGGCAGTGACTTTTTCTTACTCCCCCCTGGAGTACTAGTTAGCTAAGCTGGTAGGACCAAGGAAAAAGGCTCAAATATTCCCAAAATTACCTCAAAAAGATGCATTAAACTTACCAAAAACATTCTCATCACTTCATAGAAGCCTATCACACTGTGGGGACCCTTGAAAAACAGTGTAATGTACCGTGAATGATGTCCCTTCGAAGGGGCATTCCTCAAAAGTCGCCGGCGTGCGGCGAAAACTTTTGGAAAAGGTGTGGGGGCAGTGGGAATTGAACCCAGGACTCCCTGTCCAGAGCACATGTGTCTGTCCACTAGGGTACAGTCGGACGCTCTAATGTGGACGGTTATCGCCGTTTAAACAGCGTTTTAGTAAACGTCCTGACCAAGGGCCAGGGCGGAGCAATACTCCCAATGGAGGACACAAACCCCCAGGAGCTGGAAAAAATAGAAAATGGAACCAGCAGGGAGTGATTCCTGCGGTTTTGCGGAAGGGGTTGCGATTTAGCAAGTGAAATCGTTGAAAATCGACGAAACCACGCGGGAAATCGTCATTTATACACATAACTTAAAGTCGCAGACAAGCGCAAAGGAAGCGGACGCCAAGAAAAGGGTTGCGCAAGCGAAAACGGCTTTTGGAAAAGAAGGTATGAGCCGTAGTTTTTAAAGTTTTAAAGAAAATTTTTGCACAGTTGCATCAAAATTTTTATAAACTTCAGAGTAAAGAATTCAAAATCAGCCCACACCACAGAGCAGTTCAACAACCCGTCTCTCAGGTATGTCTGTGTCACTTCACACTCACGCATTGCGTTCGTGTTGGTTGTTCCGTCAAAACGTTAGGGTTGTTAACGCTGTGCTCGTTGGGCGGTCGGGTGTTCATCTCTCGTGCTCTGCACAGGTGAAAGCAGGAATGAAAGGTATGTGATGCGAATGGAGCGCGCAGCGCGCACGTAGGGTTAGAGTATGCGCTGTGCTCGCGATGCATGTGCCTAATCTAGGCATCCACACGCTGTATCGCTTCACCTGTATCCCTAATTCACCCTTGTTCCCTTCTTCACAGGTTAGCGTTTGTTCGTGTGCGGCCGTGGCGTTCAAGTTGAGTTGCTTAAAACGCTTAGGTTTGTTTTGTGTTCGTTTCAATGCGGCATTCACACGATGCATGGTGAGTAAGGTAGGCTGGCCCAGGAGGAGCTCACCTCCTGGTTGAGTCTGTGGTTAAGCCTCCCTTCCCTGCGTGCACATGATGCATTAAAGGGTAGGCCACGCGATTTGCGCACGGTAAACCTTGTTTAGGTTACCCAGAGGCTCCTCGGTACGTTCTTTAAGAGAACCCGAGGAGTTTCTTAAAGCTTGCTTGCTTGACAGGGGTAGCTGCATCTGCAGCGCGTTTGCGAACAGTGTATTATAGGTCACACTGAGAAGGGTATAATACCTGGAGTGTGGCTTGGTTCCTCAGTCGCAAACGCCCCTTCATCTGCCTCTTTTGTACAGGTGGGAGAGGTTAAGGGTGATTGGTGCACGCAGCAGCTGCCTTCGGCGGCTACCATTTTTCTGCCCCAGCAAAACAGGGGCGCTGATCACAAATCAAATCACTGTGCCTCTGCCAGTACTGGCGAGGACAGTTCGACCTCAACGACATCTGCGCTGTGCACGCAACGAGAGCACCCCTTCCCTCCAAGCCCTAGCAGGGGAAACGCGTTGTGGCGTCCCCTGTTAGGCCACAGCTGCTTAGGAGCGCTGTGTTCTCTCGTCCTTTTCACAGGAGGGCCACTAGGGCCTGAGTGACGTTCGACAGCAGCACCGAGTAGCGTGTGTAGGGGTTAGGGTCAGCAGGCCTGGCAGGAGGTGAGTGCAAGTGATGAGTGCTCACCCTGCCTTCAAAGGCCGGTGCTGGCGTTAGTGAGTGTAGTGTAGTGGTGTCTCCTGTCCCGCGTGCTTTTCCTCGTGGGCAGGGGAGTGCGTTAGCTTTTGGCCTGTAGCAAAAATGGGCGTTTTGTATGCTCTTAGCACACTTGGCCACCCCTCCCCTCTTAGTAGGTAGGGCTTTTGCCGTTTACCCCAAGGTTAGGCGCTAGCACAGAAATTGGGCGCCAGAGGAGTGGTAATAGTACCTGATTAGGACCTTCGGTCCGACGTCAGCGAAGCCCGGTCTCCGGGAGCCACGCTGGGGAGAGAAGTGAGACACATACAGACATACGTAGCACACTTAGGGGTATGGTAAACCCTGTAAGGAAGGGTAGAACCCCATGGGTCTGGACCAGTCAGGGGTCCTAACTGTGGGCTCGCTTGTCCCCAAGGAGGGAAGACACACCTTGCCTCATAACACCTTGCTTGTCATTCCCCCCTGGTGTAGAAAGCCACCGTTCTTCGTTGGCTCACCAAGGTCATTACATTAGGGCAGTACCCATGCAACACATGGTCAACAAGGCAAACACTCGCTGGGTGGCTGCAATCTTGATAAGCGGCCACCTGGCTCACGCTGGAAACCATAGGCGTGGGTCTGCAGGGCACAGACAGGGTCAGTAGACTGACACAGGGTAATTAGTTTCGCTTCTTACGCTGGGACATAGTCTCAGCACGGGTTAGGAGCTGCCCCTCGTTGTTCTCAACGAGGTAAGTGCGGAAGATGGGGTTGATACTCCCATTTGGTTGTATGAAGGCTGACATAGGTTCCCAGGTCGCCTCGGACAACCCATAGCCATCCCACAGGGTAAGGAATTTCCAGCCCTGTTTATACTCGTGGCGAGCAATACCTGCAACCACGTAGTAACCATCGACTGCCATCTCATCGGCAGTCATCTCTTCGAGTTCGTCTGCCTCCTCTGAACTGGCAGTGTTCTCTAGGTCTATACGTTCAATCTCACTGTCGCTGAGGCGCCACTCATCCCAAGACAAGTCGTCAGGGGAGTGATAGTGCCTCAACTGCTTAGGAGCACATAGCAGTTCACCACCTAGACGTGGACTGCACCTGACATGGATCCTGGATCCATCTATCCTGATGATACGATAGGGTCCAAAGTAAGGGTCCTGTAGGCAGTTACGTGGCCAGGAGGGTAGGCGTGAATGGTGTACCAAAAAAAGGTCACCAACGTTGAAGCTGGCAGGTCGCCGTAGGCGGTTCCGTCGGCTCTGTTCACGGTCACGAATGTGCCTCAGGTTAGTACCAGCCTGGTTAGCCAGAGACTGCTTGTGTTCCAGCCAATCTCCCACAGGACTCTTGAAGTCCTCAGGAAAGGGGGTTTTGAAGAACCAAGCAGGTCGTCCTCCATGGAACAGTTCGTGGGGGGTGAAACCCGTAGAAGAGCTCCGCTGTGAGTTCATGGACAGAACTGCCCAGGGCACTAGGCGTACCCAGTCCTTGGTGCGCTCCTGTTTCATCAGGATTCTTAAGTTTTGCTCCACCACACGGTTCTGTCTCTCACAGAGAGGGTTAGACGTGTGAGTGTAGGGCACACCTGTGGTTACCTCCACGTTGAGGGCATTTAGCACTCGTTTGTACCACCCAGTGTCACTGCGGATGCGTACATCTTCATCAGAGTGCACCTGTTTAGGTGCTCCATAGGGTTCGAACCATTGTTCGACCAACATTTTTACAGTCTGCTCACCTGTGATTTTCTTATTGCAAGGGAACACACGGGTGAAGCGAGATAGACCACAGGTGACCACGAGGCAACTATCATAGCCGCCAAAGCGTGGTAGGCCGTGGATGTAGTCCACGTAGAGAAGAGAGTTAGCACAATAGGGTATGGGTAAGCTGGAGATCAGGCCCCTATCCCTACTGTCGCTCTGCTTGCTGGCATGACAGCCACAAGCATCCACAATGGTCTGCATACGCGACCTAAGTTCAGTCAGGGTTAGACTAGAGTAGAAACACTCACGGAAGGAGTCCACTGAGCGATTAGCGCCAGTGTGACCAGAACTGAGATGGGACCACTGTAGGCCCCCCTCCAGTCGTGCCTCAGGCACAACAATTCGGTCCTCGTAGAAGAGGTACTGATTGTTTTTATACCACTGGTGCCCGTCAATGACACGGGGTTCGAGACCAGTGCTGAGGGTTTAGAGAATTTCTTCATACTCTGACTGATAGTCGGTTATACTCCAACCCTCCAGGATTCCAGCAGTGCGCATGGATAGGTCAAGCTGGACATCCATACGCTGGAAAGCCTCTTTGGCGAGCGCCTCAGAGCTCTCACCAATAAGCGCATCGAAGTTGTTGCGCGATATATAGTCAGACAGTTCATTCTTAATCCCGGGGATATGATGCACTGTCAGCCTGAACTGGCTCAGGTAAGTCCACCACCGTTTTAGCTTCGCTTTTTCTGGTGGTGGGCCCTTCTGAAAAGACTTCACAGGCTCCTGGTCACACAGCCAGACAATAGGGTTAGACCCCAGGAGTCGGGATTGTGACGATAGCACCAACATACCGGCCAGGAGTTCCTGGTCATAGGTGCTGTAGTTGGAACGCGCTTGGTTCCATTTCCAATTCCAGTGTCCCAGTGGCACCAGTCGCCACTCACTGGTAGGATAGTCATTTTTCAACGAACCATCACGGTTCAGTCCAGTAGTACGATAATGGCAGTGGGTTAGTTCAGCGGGGTTGAGCTCCTGCCATTGGTAGATCGTACCTCCCCCCCCTACATCACTGGCATCAGTGATCAGGACTATCTCGCCCTCAGGGCGGGGCACTCCCAGGCAGTTGGAGGAGGCAATCTTCTTCTTCAACTCCTGGAAACACTCTTCCTCTCTGGAGGTCCATCTCCAGGGAGTAGTTTTCCTGATCAGGTCAGTGAGGGGTGCAGAGGAGTAAGTAAAATTATGGATGTGACGCCGATAGAAATTACAGGCGCCCACAAAACTCCTCACATCGTGTAGACCCTTCTTAGGGTCATCGCGAATCTGCATGTCCTGTAGGGGCTGCATCTTAGACGCGGCTGGTTTCCACCAGCCATACCCCACGTCGAAACCCAAATACTCCATCTCCTCTTTCATGAACTCACATTTTTCGAGTTTGATTCGGAGATGGTTCTCTTGACAGACAGTGAAGAATTCACGGAGGAGTAGGACATGGTCCTCTTTGGTATTAGTACCCAAACTCACGTCGTCGATGTGAGCCTCCATTTCTGCACCCCGAGAAATCAACTCTTGTACTAGAGGCCTGCGCCTCAGTATGTACAAAATTTTGTTCATAAGCTCCTGGAAGAGCGCTGGGGCGTTAGCCACCCCGAAAGGCATAACCTTCCACTTGAAGACACGACCCTTAAGGGTTATAAAGGCAAGCAGCTCCTGAGCTGCGGCGGTTAGGTCAACCTGCCAGAAACCAGAGCGTTTGTCCATCTTGGTCTTATACCTGCATTTGGCAATACGCTCCAGGGTGTTTTCCATGTTAGGAATACTCCCTGAGTGGTTCTGGGTTTTCTTGTTGACCTCACCATAGTCTACAACAAGACGTAGAGCAGCCGACCCTGGTTTAGCAACAAGGAAACAGGGGCTGCAGTGATGGGGATAGTCCCCATGTTTATACTCTTCAACGAGGCCCGCATCAATGCATTCTTGGATCTGGCGCTCGATTTCTTCAACCTGTTCCTGTGGAGCGGGATAGGGACGACGCCTCACTCGCGTCTTTTCAAATTCGGGTTTCAATTTCAGGTCCATCTGGACCAGTTTTTTACAAGATAGGGGAGGCGGCAAGGCGCCGAACACCTCCTCATAGGTTATAAGCAGTTTCTTCAGGCGGGGGTCAAGGTTAAGACTCTCGACTTTCTGAAGGAAATCCTCCTCAGCATGGAGGTTGCTTTTTCCATGTTCTTTCTTTTTATGCCGATCAGCAGTTTCGGCAGGTACAGTACCATCGTCCCACTCAGGGGGACATTGCTGCCCATAGTGTAGAGAATACACTAGAGGTATCTCAGGATCAGGCAGCGTATAGGACTCATCGTCCTCCTCAGACCAGATGGAGTATTTCCAGGTCTGTCTGAGGTATTGCAGCCGCTCTTGGCGCTCAATACCTTCGGCCTTCAGGTTCAACAGCCGTCGGAGTTCCCGAGTGTCATGCTCAGACAATGGCATGTTATTAGCAGCAGGCCGTGCCAGAGCATCAGTACTCCGGGCCACGGGTTCACCTGTGTGCACAGGCTGCATGTGTAGCACTGGTTTCCCAACAGAGGAAGCGGGTTCAGAGGTTGACTCTAGATCTACCTCCTCTAGCAACAGCTGGGCCAGGAACGCACTATGTTTTAAGTCAACACAGCTGGGATCAACAGAGGGAATAGTGCTGGCGATCTCAGACAGTTGGTCGTCAGCATCCTCTTTTACAGCTGCAGGTTCCAGATAGTCATCAGGAGACTCACACCCTGTAAGTGTGGCAGATAGGTGCTCAGGAGATCGATTTTTGAGATCATAAAGGGTCAAGCCACGATTTTCGGCCATGACCTCTTTTAGTAGCACCTGGTCCAGGTCAGACAGGGGTGCACGATTGAGAGATCCATCGATGATGGACAGGAAACTAGCACACTCAGGGGCCTGCATAGCTGTGTCTGAGTCCTCAGGCACATAGATGGGGCCGTCGGGGAGTTGCACTCTCCCCACGGTCATTCGGTCAAGCATACGGCGCCAGTAAGCATGTTCACCAGAGCAACCCCAATCAGGGGTGCACATAACAACCCTTCCTCCCTCATAAGCCATCTTGGTTAGAACCTTTGCGAGTAGGGAGAAGGGAGGGTTAGCATACGCTAGGCCCATTGCTTTTCAGAAGAAACGGAAAGCATTGTTCATTTGTTTCGAGCAGTACAACTGCATGATGTGCTGTTGTTGGCTCGCAAACAATTCCACCTGGATCTCATCCAGGTTTACCTGAAGGGCCGCCAGTCCATTTTCGAGAACATGACGGGCCAGTTGGTAGTTTTCAGTACGATAGTTCGTCTTGGCTGCGTAGCGCAGCCCAGACTCTTTTCGTCCTGACAGCTCCAAAGGAACGGAGAATAGCCCACTGCCAAAGTCGCAGTGCAAAGAGTATGGACGCTGTAGGGACAGCATTTTAACCTGGGGGTTTCTTCTTAGAAAGTCAGTGCCAATGACAATGTCAAAGGCGTCAGTGTCCAACACTCTGCAGTGTTGGGTCACGGTTTCGTCGCCCAGACATATGGTCACATCGACCCCCCCCAAGGAATGGATGGTACGCCCATCCCCTACCCTTATGGCCACGGTCTTAGTTTTCCTGAAAGTTTTAAGCAGGCGCCGGGCCACTATGGAAAGTGTTGCTCCGGTATCAAGCACTGCTCGAAAAACCTGATCCCCGATTTTCACGAGGATCCAGAAAACCAAGTCCTCCTCTTCGGAGCCGCCCCCCTATTCCTCATTAGGGAATTTCACATCCACTCCTGCAGCCATGAGGGACTTGGCCATCCAGGCCAAGCGCCTCTTCTTAGAATTATTCCCCTCAGGGGTAGCGTTATCCCCTTGGGGGCGCTTCTGGGGGACACCTGCGGCAGGAGCGGGTGTAGCAGCAGGAGTAGGTGTAGCAACGGGCGCTGATGAGCGCCTCTGGGGGTTAGGGGGTCCAGTTTTGCCAACCCCCTTGCCACCTCCCTTACCTTTATCCCCATTCGGGGGATTTCTGGCGGGTGTCGGGGTCTTCTGGCGCTCCGCCTCCTGACGCTTGAGTTTGTCACTCTCGCGTTTCTTGATGTGGCATTCGTCCTCATATTGAAGACGTTTGCCACAGTAACCACAGGTGATGGTACACCTGAAGTGGTCCTGATGGGTCACTGTTTTCCCATCTTTAGTATGCTGCTGACGTTTCATCTGCAGCATACAGCCACTGCGGAGATCGCAGTCAGAGGCATGAGAAGGTCCCCCCTTGTCATTGACAGGTCGGCAGTAAAACAGGGGGGGTGTGCCTGCATCAGTTGGAACCTCGTTCATGGCACGTAGGTTGCCCCTCCCTTTACCGCCTCCCTGGTTGGTGTTAGTGGGATTTTTATGCCCCTTCTCTTCGCCACGTTCGGGGGTAGGGGTACCACCTCGTTCCAAATGCTTCTTGAGGAACTTCTCCATGTGGGAGTCGTTCTCTCTCTCAAGAGCTAGCTCAATCAAGAGATCCACCAGTGTATCATACGAGTGGGTCCTGCTCTTCCTCTCAGAGGTGGAGCGGCAATCATCCCACGTACGCTGGGGGATCTTACTCATGAGCCACAGGTTGGGCTCAGTGGCTCCGTAGGAGCCCACATTCATCCTCGAAAATAAGTACTCCAAGTCGCACACATACTCAGAAATTCGCGCAGCGGATGGAAACTCCGGGAGCATAGGTAGCTCCTCGATCTGTGTGCGTACGCTGAGGTCAGTCTCATAGACTGGAAATGTTTTCTCTAACCTCAGGAGTACCTCTGCCCAGGTAGAACAGGTTTTCACAATCTGTTTGACCTGTTTTTGCAAAAGTTTCTTTTTGCAAGAGCGTTTTAGCAGTGAACATTTGGTGGCCACATCCACATGGGATTGGCCAGTCAACAAAAGGAACTCCGCAAATTCTTCTGCCCATTCAGGCAGATTTTTGGGGTCGAACTCCGGCAGTTCCAGCTGGATGTTCGCCTGGGCAATTGGTCTGCCCGTCTTCCCAGCCCCCGGAGTTAGGCCTGTAGGCGACACGCCGGCAAGAGGGGCCAGGGCTGACAACCCTCTTCTCTCACTCTCTGTGACAGGCACGTCCTGTAGATCCGCCATAGGCACAGTCCTGGCACGGGGGTGAAAGGGGCTGGGGCAGGTAACCTTAGGCAACAGCCTTGAGACCCTCGATCTCTTGAGATCTTCGGCCAGGGTACTCAGCCCTGGAGAGAGAGAGAGGAACTCAGGCTTGGGTAAGGGTTCTGCAATACCCAGTTTAGCCTTAATGGCCTCTGATAAGGCCATCACATCTGGATCTTCTGATCCAGACAGGAATTTGGCCAGCAGCTCGGCCGTTTGATCCAGGGTACCGTAGGTTGGCCTTGGATGATGTTCTTCGACTCGTGTTGGGCCCACTTCGGGAGCCCTTGGGGTTGGGTACTCAGGTCGTAGTCGTCTTGGCAGGGATGCTGTGGACGGAGGACCAGAGTGTGCGTAGGACCCTAGATCTGTACGTGGTCTGGATCCATGTACAGCCAAGGGCTCCTCTCCATCTTCCCCACGGATGGATTTATAGTACTCCTCATGCATGATGTACTCATCCATCTTCATCTTCAGCTTCTCATATTCCTCAGGTCCTTCAATGGCAGTTGAGGATGAAGCTGCACAATTGGATCTTCATATTGAAGCAGCCACACGTCTGTGGAGGTGACTGAAGCTGTCTCCACCGTGTGCTGCTAAGGCCTCGGTGGTAAGGCCTTCATTCTCTTCCGCCCTTCTGCGTTCTGGATCTCCTTGGGACCCAGATGCGCCACTGAGGTGATGTGGTGCTCGGTGTGGTGGTTCACTCATTGGGTGGACCACACTGCCCATTTGTACTTGGACAGTTCGGATACGCCAGGTCCTGACGCTTGGCGTGGACATGTTGCACTTGTTGTTGAGCTTTTGTTTTGCATTTCTTCTCAAGGTTGGTTCAAAAGGACACAAGGGACTGTCTCTGCTACCGGAAAGATGTCCTTGAATTAGGCCCTAGGTCTTTTGATGTATTCCTGCAGGTTTTGTAGTTGAAAACCCCAAACCAAAGCAGCAAGTAGAGCAAGGACTGAATATGGATCGAATCAATGATTGGTTTTGGAATCCAGTGTAACACAGAAGGGCTGCAGATAGACAAAGCAGGTATATGCACATAGATTCAATCACAAATGGATAATACAAAAGGTTTTATATGAAAAATGGTCAGACTCTAGCCTCAGAGGTTGCAATAGGCACTTCATGTGCACTCTCTTGGGTGAAATGGTGCTGGTTAGGACTGAGGGGCATAGATGTCAGGACCACACAGAAAATGACTTGGCCAAGCAACTGAATTCAGAAACAGTTACAAAGTAGGACCACAATAAGTGGTAGAAACAATTGAGTATAGGGGTCTTGGGGTGGGAGACCACTTAGGCTTAGCCTCCAAGGCCAACAAGCATGTAATGCCTGATTTATTTTGGTATGTCCTCCATGAAGGAAGGTACCTCCGCTCAGTTGAGTGGTAGGGGTGAACTTCATGGGTGGGCTAGGGTCACAACCCTAGTTACTTTGAGAAAGTGTACTTTAGGCAACAAAAGAGAGATAAAAACACTTAAGTTTGTCTCAGCATCAACAAAGGGTTTTAAGGGGGGCTTAGCCTGGATCAAGCCCTCCAAGAAAGACATGGCAGTGACTTTTTCTTACTATTGGCATGCAACGCGCAAGCAATATGGCGATCATCCCCCGCAACCGATCTACCCCACCATACCAAGGAATCTGCCACAGACACTGGAATTTTTTTGGTGGCCCACGTTTGTCTTTTTCCACCCGCAGCAGCAAATAGAAAGCAATCTGCGGTGTACGGAATGTGACAAGCCCATGGTGCCAAACTCCAAGAGGAGTTGTTCAACAGACACCCGCCGCATCTTTGATGTGGATCGGGTTCTGTTGCTCAACTCTTATTGGTATGACTGTGAGAATGGGCACGAGAGTCTGTCAAGTATGGCAAAGTTGGATCGTAAGGCTAGCCAGTATTTTAATTTTTTGTTAACACACGAAGTTGACTTTACTATTGAATTAATGCAAGAGGTGGTTGGTCATGTTGTTGGTGGCGAATCCCTTCTTGGCATTGGCCACTGCCTGGCAGACAGATACACATCTCGTCTCCGAAAATCGGAGAACCAATGCAGAACCGCGAGGCACCGTGTTTTGGACCCATGGGTTCCCACCCCGGGTTATACGGATTGGTTGCGTACCGCTTGGCCGTCCCACGATCTATGCGAAAGCATGTTCAAAAAATATTTTCACATGCATAGTCGGTATATATCGAATTGTATGGCGTCCATTGGCTGCGCCGTGGTGCGCATTGATCACACTTTTAAATCAGTCTGTAATATTGGGTGGGCACGTGCGCGGACATGTGAGAAAGTAGCACAAAAAAAGAGTGACTGGTGCACGCAATACTCTTCATTATTTTCCGTTCTCAACGAACATGGGCTTGTTGTGGCATGGCAGTTTTGTGCCAACAATAAGTTCCACATCCACCTCCTCCAACCACACAACCCCAACAGTTCACTCAACAACAACCCCCATTTCCATCTCTGCCTGGGTCGCAATATTTCAACCCCCGAATCTGGTCATGCGGGGAAAATGTATGTATAACCATTCCAACACAAGTTGCATGCTACGGATACACTATCCTTGGACCCTTCAGAGAATTTGAGCTCATCAAGTTGTTCAAGTTGTTCATGTCCCTTGCATTTTTTTTGTTGTCCTTGTTTGCCCTTCATTGCAATTGCCCTTAATAAGTGCCTAGGATCCAACTTCAATTGATTCGGGCCCTGCGACGTAAAGACGTCAGGATGGCGTCAGGATGGCGTCAGGATAGCGTCAGGATGGCGTCAGGATGGCGTCAGGATGGCATCAGGATGGCGTCAGGATGGCGTCAGGATGGCGTCAGGATGCGTCAGGATGGCCGTCAGGATGCCGTCAGGATGATGGGTAGTTTGGCGTCGGGATGGCGTCACGTTGCGTCAGGATGCGTCAGGATGGCGTCAGGAGAACACCAAAATAGCGTCAGGATGGCGTCAGGGAGCGTCAGGCTGGCGTCAGGATGGCGTCAGGGTGGCGTCAGGATATTATGGTGGCGTCGGGATGGCGTCAGGATAGCGTCAGGATAGCGTCAGGATAGCGTCAGGATGGCGCAACCAGGACCTGATGGCATCTCAGGGTGTCAATCAGGCCTCCGGGGTTGATACTTACCAGAAATAGATTACACATAAAAGACAAAATGTTGTACAGGGTACAAACCTAATGAGATATTTTGAACATCTTTTAGAAAGCTTTATGGCAGGAAATGCCGAAAATTGTTTTTTGAACGGAAAAATATCTTTCCTTTGTGAGATAAAGGTGGTTGAAGTGAACAGCGGGCAGCGGGTATGACGGCAGCGAATCCCGAAAAGAAGAAAATGGTTTACAAGAAAATTGTTCACAGGTGTGCAATTTACAACTTTTCACAGATTATGTCCCTGCCATTTATACACAACGCCCATCATTGCTACAGTCAGGAACTTCATGAAGGAGGAAGAGTGAAGAAGTCGAAAAAGTGGGAAGAAGTTCATTCAGGTCAAGCATGAGGTCACAATTTACCCGTAATCAGATTGTCCTGCGTTAGTCCAGGAGCGAATCATATCTATTGGTGTACACCGGAGCTCTCGGAAACCTCGTTCACTACTGCCGTATTGTTGTGCGACATTACAGGACAACTGACGGAGGAGGAGCAGTACCGTCGAAGGATCGAAGCGGAGCGTGACAGGGAAAAGGCAATGAGACAAGCCGCAGAATCTCAAGCCTCAATCTGGCAGGAAACTGGAAAAAAGATGCGACGTGACTTAGAACGTTTGCTGACGCAAGAAGAGCAAAGGAGGCGCGACGTCGAAATGGATAAGGCACACAACCAACGTCGAGCTGCTGAGGTGGATATGACTGAAGTGCAGTTGAGGCGCGAAGCGGAGCAAAAGCTATCCAAGGTATTGATGAGCGCGCTGTCTGTGTGTCGTTTGTGAGTCAGCGCTGTCTGTGTGTCATTTCTGTGTCTTTTGGGTGTCAGCGCGCTGTCTGTGTGTTCGTTGTGTGTCAGCGCGCAACAGCGCATGTGCGAGCAGCTTACCAGGGTGGTAGACATAGTTGCGTGGCTTCCGCCTTTCCAAGCAACTTTTGAGAAGGCTCCCGTTTCAGAACGCTTGGTCATCGTGATGGCTTTAGGACCATATGCCCAGGTCCAGTCAGATACAAGTGGCCACGTTCGCGCACAGTTTTCGAAATTTGCTGCTGCCAATTCTGCGGATCGGCTTCGTCTCTCTCTGCGCTGTCCACTGCCTGGATTGATGCTTCAGGCAGCACAACTGGCTAAGACTCAAATTGAGGAGTTCATCCTCAACTGTCATCAGGCTGGTCAGAAATGGGACTGTGTTTGTCTGGTGGACGAAATTTGTAATGTTGGGGCAAGCCATATGAGGTTTTTGACGAGGTGCCCGAAAACAGTGTCTTCATTACGCAGCCTCACCTCCGTAAAGATCAGACAAGGCCCACCAACGCTTTGCCCAGCATGTTGGTGTTCCCCACAAAACATATTAACATCTTGGAGAATTGGCGCAGAGCCTTTCTTGCGAACATGATGCCATTCACAGTACAGTCCTCTAGCAACGAGGCGACCGACAGCTTTGCTTCAGTGCTGTCAAATACATGCGCCGAAATGGGGATTCAGGTGCACTCAGTGTGCAAAGATCTCTCCTCTCCCAAGGATTCCGACGCTCTGTTTGTGTTCTCTGTGTGTCAGCGCGCTGTCTGTGTGTTCTCTGTGTGTCAGCGCGCTGTCTGTGTGTCAGCGCGCCGTCTCTGTGTGTCATTTGGGTGTCAGGATGGCGTCAGGATGGCGTCAGCATGACGTCAGGAAGGTATCACGGATGGCGTCAGGTTGCGTCAGGATGCGTCAGGATGGCGTCAGGATGACGTCAGGAAAATGTCAAGACAGCGTCAGGATGTCGTCAGGATGGCGTCAGAATGGCGTCAGGGAACATCAGGATAGTCCAATGGCGTCAGGAATGCGTCAGGATGCGTCAAGATGGCGTCAGGATGGCGTCAGGATGGCGTCAGGATGCGTCAGGATGGCGTCAGGCAAGCGTCACATGTGTGTCAGGGTAGAGGTGTGGGCGTTAGGAGCGCGTCAGGATGCGTCAGGATGCGTCAGGAAGGCGTCAGGCTGGCGTCAGGAAGGCGTCAGAATAATTTAGCGTCAGGTTGGCGTCATGATGACGTCAAACGACGCGGGGCCCGAATCAAATAGACCCACATGTAGTGAAGTCAGTGCCTATTTGTTATCAAAATGCTTTTTTGATTATCTTCAATTTTCAAAATCCTACTCTCACCACGAAGCGAACTCAGCATCAACACGAGGAATTCTGATAATTCATGACAGATCGCTAGAATCGTTCATAGTTCTAAAATACCCTGCAATAGCAATCACAATCAAAGCTATTTACAAATCGAGCTTTTGAACCAAATCAATAACACGAATTCCTACATCTCTGCACGCGCGCGACGCATCATAATCTACGGGATTGCGCTCTGGCTGCGGGCAGCCCCCTGCTGGGCATAACCCGTCACACCCCCCGCCAAGCCCTTGCCGCGGCCACTAGGCCACCTGCAAGGGCTGACAGAAACCCAGGGGTATGCACAGCCAGCTATGTACAGAAAATTTGCCGAAATGGACTGAGATATTATACAATCCCTAACCCCAAGACCTGAAATCCTGAACTAAGGTCCCTCTACTTTCCGTCGGGTATCCTGCACACTATCCTGAGTGGGGGGCCACTGCCACCTAAAAACCCAGCTGACTATGGGAAAAAACTCCTAAGAAAGCACTAAAAGTTTTCAAACAGAAAATCTACCTAAGCAAAAATTCTGTCCTAAAATCCGGCCTAAAACTCAGGGGGGCAGTTTTCGAAAAACTGAAATCCAAAACATCTTGACCGATTGTGTTCTACTTATTGCCCATGCCATCTGTCTGGTCAGAAAAAACATTTCCAGCACCAAAAAAAACCCTGCTCAGAAGTTTGAAAAAACATTGACAAACAGGCACAAAAGCAGCAACAACAGGGCACAAGAAAAGACAGTGAATACACACTGTGCTGCCCCACAGGGTATAGAGACCCCTATTGCTAATATACAAAAAACTTCTGCTGCGGCCTTGAGTATAAATGAATCAAATTACTTCTGAGCATCTTGAGCAGCACTCTCTCCATCACTCTGAGGCAGAGGACAGAGAAACAAAATAGGAGCGCTGACGCATGGGGGGGGCTGGTGCAGAAACAAGAACACAGACTTGAATTGGCTGGACTCATCCAAAAGTATTTTTGATATGTCGACGACTGAAAATTGATCCCCATCGTATCTCACTGACCTGGAAACAGGGAAGCAAAGGAGAAAGGGTACGAAAATCAGAAGGTCAGGGCAAACGAACCTGCATGCATACAATGCAACAAACACATGCGCAAGTGTGCACACGTGCATACATTAGTAAAAAAATTCCTGAGCGTCCCCAGAAAAAATATGCAAAAAGACAGTACACGGGCCCGCTGCACATAGTGTGCTGTGGCCACTCCCCCCTCCCACTGTGGGGTGCTGCCCTCAGGCAAAACTGCACCCCAAAATTCTCTTGTAAAATAAAAACAAAGCAGAATTTTCCCACACACTCTGGCCTAGAGTGCATGTACCCACCGAGGCACCAACTCCTCTGTGGGGGGGCTGGAGGCACTGCAGGAGCAGTGGCTCTGCAAAGTAACTCTGCAGTGGCAGAGCATAAGAGTCCCAAACCGGGACAGTAGGTGGGGAGGGTACAAAAAATATAATAAGTTTACCCATAGATTAAATGTGGGAGTGGAACACCGGCAGATGCACAGACGTGCCCCAGCTCCCAAACAGGAACAAAAAGTTAACAAAAAACAAGGGAAGAGCCACACTGTGACTCTGAAAAAGTTTCAGACGTCTTTTGAAAAAAATTCCTCTTGTCAGCAAAACGAGCCAAAATGAGGTTTACATCTCACGAGCAAAATGCTCAAAATCACGCCAGCGTAAAACTGGGCCTGAAGCCTCAGATTCAAAAAACTGAAGCAAGGCTGCACATCACTGTGAGCCACTGAGCACAAAAACAGTGCTTTTTGAGCGCCGAAGGCGCTTGACGTCAAACCCGATTTTCTCATCTAGCTGATTTGAACTAGGATCTGCCCAAAAAAACCGACGAAAGGCTGAAAAAAACTCAAAGACAAGGCAAACACACAAAGCGCCTTACTGCCCAAGCACAAGGCTCAGGGTAGGCGCGCGTCGCTCAGTGTTGTTCAGCGCCGCGTGACTTCACAACTGACTGGGGTAGCGGATCGGACACTAAGAGAGAATGAGCAGAGTCCCAAACCAGGTTGTGCAGTGGAAAGCTGCCACGCCCGTGGCTGTCCACTGGTGCGAGCGCGCACGAACACACGCAACACACACTGCATGACCTTAACAGTTTGATTCCTCTCGCCGCCGCTCAATAGACTCGCTCACTTTCACTGATTCCACCGCAGCAGCGCTGACTGTTAGCACTCTCTTGCAGCGCTCTCTCGCACCGCACGTTGTTTGCGCCATCATTCAGCGCTGTTCACCAGCCTCTGCGTGCAGCGCTGCACTGCCCATCAGCGCTCACTGTCAGCCCTCTCCTGCAGCAGCACTCACTGTTGGCGCTCTCCTACAGCGTACAATGTGTGCGCTGTCATTCAGCGCTTGCCCGCGGCGCTGTCCACACTCCGGGTTCCTTCTTTGCAGCAGTGCTGAGCTCAAAGCTCCTGCTAACCCCAGTGTCTCAATCAGCGTGTGGCTTACGACAGAACACGGGCAGATGCGCGAAAAAAAATTCCAATACCAGAGCTCTTTTACAAGCAGAGCAAGCACAGCAACAGAGAACTCGAAATTGATGCTGCCCCACAGGGATGAACAGTAGCGATCTTGTTATCAAAATCCTTTTTTGATTATCTCCAATTTTCAAAATCCTACTCTCACCACGAAGCGAACTCAGCATCAACACGGGGAATTCTGATGATTCACGACAAATCACTAGAATCGTTCATAGTTCTAAAATACCCTGCAATAGCAATCACAATCAAAGCTATTTACAAATCGAGCTTTTGAACCAAATCAATAACACGAATTCCTACATCTCTGCACGCGCGCGACGCATCCTAATCTACAGGATCGCGCTCTGGCTGCGGGCAGCCCCCTGCTGGGCATAACCCGTATGTATAACCATATATGAGTGACTTCACTACATGGGGATGAATAACACAATTTTTACATCCATTGGGACAACCCAAATCTGCCCATCCATGAATTTCTATTTGTGCAACGACATCCCACATCGATGTAATTTGTAGGATTTCCCCATCCAAATCGATGTAATTTGCAGGATTTCCCCATCCAAATCCCTTCCCCAAATCGCATTTGACATCCCGCATCCATTAAATTTCTAGGATTTTCCGATCCAAATCTCTTCCCCACATTGGATTTCACCCTCACCATGCATCCCAAATCCTTCCAATTTATAGATCCGAATCTTCCTTTTTATCCTCCAAAATCTTCCCTTTTTTAGGCATTTTTCTTCCCCAGTCACCATTATCCCCGTCTAGTGAAGTTACTGCCTCTGCGTTGTTGTTGTTGCCCCACATCTGCCGATCGTCCAGTGAGATACTCAAATTTGTAGATGCGAGCAAACACTCGCCCACGTGCCACAGAGTGCACGCGGTACACAACCTGCTGCACCGCTTTGACGGCAGTGTGCGGGTGCATATCACAGGCGGCCCGCGGGGCGAGGTGGACAAGCGTTGCTACCGACTTCCGTCCGTTTGTCGGAGTGGGTTCCTCAGTAAAGTTCGCTGGTACTGCCCACAACGTGGTGTCTCGGGGGGGGGGGGGTCCGTTGCATGTCGACACTCGCGACGGGGCAACAGGGAGGGTGTGGAGACGGGCGGCGCGTGGCACTGCGAGTGCCCCTGGTTCACCATGCGCCCCAATTGCCCGCGTGCATTGTGCATCCTCGGCAATGGACGTTGACATCTCTTCGTTGCCGGCGCTGGATAAGGACGACTTATTAATCCGATTCTTGGCTGAATCATCGGGGCTACCGGAATGGGACGACGCTATGATGGACGGAGAATTTCAGACACGAAGTTTGATGATCACCGCCAATCCCAGCATTGATCCACGAGAACCGCAAAAGAAAGGCAAGCACAAGAAGAAAGCCAAAAAATCACACCTGGCGCTACCTGCACCCACAGGTTTACCTACCAATGGCTCTCCAATGGAAGAGGATGCACCGACAGACAACGTGAATTCTCAGGACAAATGCCCAGGTTTCCAGTTCACTGACAGGACGAACAATGGAAAGGTTCCTGCCCATGGGTCACCTCCTAAACCAGCGAAGAAACCGCCGACTAGTTCTTCTTCGACCGCTGAAAGTTCATCCCCAGTGACTAAGAAGAAAAAGTGGAGGGTTGGTGGCACAACCAAGGTTACGGAGTTTGACCCATCCGATATCAACAAACGGGTGTTTGGACTTGAACAAGATGTACATGTCATCAGACACGACATTGGACAAATCAATGACGCAAAGGATAACACCCAATTGCTCCTCCACATGGTTCTCAAAGGACAAGGATGGACGGACGAGCAAATCCTGAAGACCGTGCCAGCTCCGAAGGAAAAGCCAGAGCTGCCCCCGTCACTGAATATGACACCGAAGCCACATAGTGATGAGCCTCTGAGAACTCCTACAGTAGGGCCTACGATTACGCCGGATTCACGCAGCCACAGTGCAAAAGTTTCTTCGAGGAAACGCTGCGGACTAGTGGAGATGATACCGAGTACGACGAGCTTTCCCCACTGGGCAATTGCAGCAAGAAAGTCCTCATGTCTATCGCCCACCAGCTATGCGAACAAGGGGCTGTCTCAGACGACATGCAACGTTCTTCCCTTATCGCGGCTATTTCGCATGCTAAAGGCAATGTCCATGGATGCTATATTGTGGTCAGAACGACCCATTTCCCTGAGAATTCGTCTCAATTTTCAGCGGTCATGGCACGCGTCTGCGGCATTCCTTCTTCCGGTACGTCCGGACCAAGCGGAGTCCTGATTTGGTCGGTCAGCATGCCGCGATGGACTGGCAAGACTTTACGGAGAGGCGAATCTATCCCAGCTGAATCATGTGGCGGCGATCGCTTTGATGTACCACTGTCCCTGTGTTTTTGCTCCCAACAGGCGGCTGAACAGAAAGCATCCGAATTAAACCCACCTGCTAGACGTGGGAACCTGATGGACGCTGTGGGAGCGGGAGCTAAAACAATCACAGGCAACCGAGGAGCCAGTGGACCCATTTCATTGGAACCCGCAGTCAACCTCGCGGTGAACAACCAGCTGGCACACGAGGGGATTGCAGTGGGGAGAGAAGCCTCGCCTATGACCCCTGACGTGTTAGCCGACCAGGAAATGGAAGATGTGGCAACTGTTGAGGCGAAGACTCCACCTGACCCCCAGTTGCCTACGGATAGGGCTAAAGAGGAAAGAAGCGATGCCACAACGCACGTGCCGGTGCCCTCGGGCAAGAATGATGCCGATGTTCTCACTGATGCTTTTACTGACGCCCATTCGTCGGACGACGACATCTTCTGAGTGAAGTAGTAAGCTCGCTTTGGTACCTAGCGCCCAGCCGCTAGCTACCGTTTCTAGTCCTACAACCAGGACCACTGCTCCCGCGCTTTTTTGCCGTCTATGGATACTCTACCCGACGACGTCCGCCGCCTGGTTGAACATCTGGTATCCTCTATCCAAGGTCAAGACAGATCCCTGCATGGACTCACTCAACTGCTGAATCGAGTTGAAGAGGAATGCTCGGCTCACCACTGCATTACCAGAAATGAAGTCCAGGCCAACGACTCGTCGCCCCGACTAGAGCCTGTTGACATCTCTGACGCACCAGATGAAATGCCAGAGTTATTTGACGGCCCAGACTCCAGCGATGATGATTCAGATTCTGCTATAATGGACAAGCATCTGTCCCCACCCCCGCCTGAACCACGTCTGATAGAGGTGTTGCACGACTCCTGGGAGAATATCTCGGACGAGCACATACACCCCCAGGTTACACCTTCACGACAACCGGCTGAGTATAGGGCTGGTTCGCATACTCACATACCGATTATGCATTGTGAAAATTCTTCACCGCAAGAAGAACCTGATATCTCTCCCCAACGGCTTGCTAGATTGTGGCTCACGGACAAGGAAGCCTCCATTGACGACTGGGTACTGTTGCACCACCGAGGTTTCAAAAGATTGTGGGAATGCGATCTCAAATCCTCGAACAACACGCAGTGGTGCGACGCCTCCCCTGCTCAAAGGGCCAGTTTTTCCGTCAGCACAAGGCTGTTTGCCAAAAGCTTGACGAAATGTAAGAGCTACGATAGGGTGTGCCTTAGACTAAGTGGTGGCTGGGAACAGTTTTTGCGTGACTCGCTACAGATCTCAGTCTCACTTTGGTCATCACCCCTTGCCACACCCACTGTGGAGTTCTCTATGTCCCCCTTGCTCCGTGATGGTATGGGGTCTCCGTCCGGACCCCTCGACCAACAGATCCGACGTGGTGAAGCCGGTTCGGACCCCCGTGGCCATCTTTGGGTCACTTGGGGTGTGTATCTATGTGCCGGCAAGCCGCCATTGGCTGATATCATACCCTCCCATCCACCTGATGTAACCCAATGTGATAGTGTGATAGGTTTGGCCATTCCGGCTATGAGCGGCCATATTCAGAACCGAGGCGCCGCCAGCGGAGATTTATATATCGGAATATCAGGAATCAACAGGGTTTTTTTATCATAATGTTTCCGTGATTTTTCAGCCTTCCGTTCTGATGGTCACTGCATCGGCGACTGTCAGTTGGCTCGCGATTTTGCGGTAGCCGATTGGTTAACTGTTTTTTCCAGATATTTTGGCTGAAACTCCGATGAAGGGTCAGATTTCATCTGTAAAGGGTTCGTTGCTTCCGCAATTTTCTAAATAAGCAATCGAAATTTTAATCTGAATTTTTCTCGATGTCGAAATCGGATTTTCGACTTCGACATCGCCGCACTTGATTTGGTCTTCTTCGAGTGGTCATACTCTTTTCCCTATGCCCGAATCAGGTTTCCCTTATACTTGCCACCCCTTTGACTTGGAGATATAAGGGAAACAAAAGTGAGTCGTGGGACCACTTTGAAGGGCCATATCTACGCGCGAGTGTGAGGAAAGAGAATAATGAAGGTTGGGTTGCAAGCGCCTTAGTCTTAACTTAGTAAGCATCAAACGCCGGTGTAGCAAGGGATAAGGGTCAAGAGGGTATAAAGTGATATATAACTCTTGGACCGTGCAACCGAATATTTTATTGCGACTTTCGAGTGTACCGCATGAGTTTTGGGGTTGCATAGATACTTTCCTTCGGTTCCCACGTATTTCTAACGTGAAGTTATGTCCATGGAGGGGCATGGCATACCATGGTGGGAGCCACTTTTGAGGGTATGTGTTATATGCATGGTATATGTCTTGATATGCTCACGCCCATGTTATATATCTTCGTGTGGCCGAAGAGATGGGGAGCCACACGTGACAAGGGCCTTGCCCATGTCCCAATTGTGGAACTCAAAGCGCTAGACTAAGTCTACCGCGTATGTATTGCTCATGGTATGTTTAACAAAGAGATCCATGAGTGCACTCCCATTTTCATGGGGCATGTAGATATAAGTGGCGAAGGTATCTCCATGCGCCTGATTGGGGATCCAAGTGGGGGAATTGTTCGCAAATGGTTCCAATCATTTGTGTATTGAACCATGAGCGGATATCATGGGTGAGCATAGAGATATACTATCATGACAACTTTGTATTTGGACATATTTTCATGTTTCTGACCTCATTTTATGCTCATTTGTGTGTTTTATGTGCTCAACTGGTCGGTTAACAGTAAAGTGCCTAGAGATCCGTGAACTATGGTATGTTGCTTATATGTTGGCATATGCTTCGGTGTTGTACCTCACCATATGCCGGATCACATGGTCACTTTGGCGTGGCACACGAGGCTTCACAAAATTAGGTCTCAAATTCATGAGTTGACTTGTGAAGCATGTCATGTACATAACCGGAGGGGTTTCGGGGGCAATGATGGGATATTCTTGGGCATGGACCTTTGGTCTATGTCACCCTTGTACATTACTCTCCGGTTTGACACATGCATGGAGCATTTGGATATTTGCCGTATGCATTTTTGAGTATATAATTGACTTTTGGGCATAATGGTGTGAGTTGCCTGATTTTGCCGTGTTGTGAGGTCATCCTCATGGGGCAGTTCTCCAAGCCCATTCGACTCCAAGTCCAACCAAGGTTATGTCAGGGTAGAGCATGGTCCTGAGTGCCACTCTAGGTCATGAAGCGCGACCCCCCCTATTGGGCTAGGATTTAGAGGCTTGGGAGTGAACACACTTTTGGGGTTTGTGTAGTGACTTGTGACACATGGCATTCAGCCATCTCATTTGACCTGGTTCAGGGCAATGTGTTGGTGAGTCAAGGGAAGGTCTTGAGTCCAGGGAATGAGGGGTTTATGTCTGTGAATGTGTATGTTTACCCCTTTCCCCAACTTTGCTTTATTTGTCTTCATATGCCAATTTCAGGGCTTTCCTCTTTGGTGCAATTCTTGTACATGCCCGCCACCGTGAGACGACCGGTGTGCTGAACGGAAGCCCGCAGCGTGTATTGGATTGTGGATTGGGCTATTGCTGTACTTGTGGGATCTGGCTGCTGTTCAGGGTTGAGGGAGGATAGTATTTTCTATATTTTTGGATTTTGGACCCTGGATTTTGATAAATGCAATCGTTGATCAGGAGCAAGTCGGCAGGGGTAACAGGCGGAAGGGGCACAGCGGGGGCCGGTCCTGGTAGGGACCTTCTTTATGGTAGCAGAGGCTTCCCTGCTGCCCCTACCTACCGCCGACCCGGGGACTTGGGCTTCTATGAGCCCTGCCCAAGTACGCCCCGGGTGCGTATTGTGAACTCGGTGGACACCACTCCGGAGATTGGAGCCATAGAAGAGCCGAGACGTTCAAGAGCATGGCGAACTCCGGAAGTTGAAGCCCGAAGAGAAGTACGACATTCGGGAAGAGGAGGACTTGACATGGAGGATCTGGTCTCCATGTGTGAGCGTCGCTTCTGAAAGGCATGCAACCTCCGCTCCGCCGCGGTGGACTCTGAGGAGGCCTGCCATTCAGGCAGCAGTGGAGGACGGGCCCGGCGCTACCGGAAGCGCGGGTCACCCAAGTCCGCGGCAAGGGACGCCGGGGCTATGGATACGGACCCTAGCCCGGTCAGGCTGTGGGAATCCGAGGGGCACTCCGAGGGCTATCGGACAGCCTATGAGCAACCCTCGGAGTCGGAGGAGACGCCCGCGCCGATCGCCAGGGCGCATACGGCCCCCGATCCCGCCCTGCAGCACGACGCCGAGGGCTTGGAAAGGCCAGCCAGGGCCCGGACGGCACCTGTGCCCCGGCACACGGGACCAGAGACGGACGCCATAGGCGATACACCCATGGGTGACGAGTCTGAGGTGCCAGGAACCGCGAGATGCGCCGGATCAGGCGGAAAGCAGGCTGATTGCCACTGCGAGCACGTGTCCTTCGTCATGGGCAAGTACCCAAAGATGGGGATGGACGCCATCGTGCATCGCGTAGACTGCCTGCACAACGCGAAGGACGGTCTAGAGGAAGACGTCGCGGGGATCCTGGATGACCAGTCGGCCGCGGAGAAAGACATGGAGGAGCTGCGAGCGGAACGGGACCGGTACCGGGAGAATCTGGAGCTGGCCCTGGAGAAGCAGCAGCGAGTGGTGGACAGCCTCCTCCACCTGGTGGAGGACATGTCGGGACGCCTGAAAAGGCTAGAGGAGCTACAGCCCCTCGCCTCGGGTCCGGAGCTCCCGGCAGAGCCGGCCGCGGCAGAGCTGGTGGAGCGGGTTAAGACCCTCAGGAGCGCCATGGATAAACCCATGGGCGGCCCTGCAGAGGCACCCTACGCGCCTCCGCGTGTTGACCCGGGTGCGCTGCCTTTTGTTCCCATGTTCAGCGAATCCACAATGCTCGGGGAACAAACGGCGCCGGCTGGGTCCATGCGGGAAGGGCACGCAACCACGGACCCGACGAGCCTGACGGTACAGATGTCCCATGCCACCCAGGATCCATCGCCCACTACGACTGCCTATGCAGTTTATGCGGAAGAGGAGATCCAGAACCAGACCATGCAGGGGCGAACCATGGGAAGCGCCGAAGCACATGGTCGAGGTCACCCAGGCGGAAACCTGTGGGCGAAGGACCCTAATACGGGGATATGGACGGCCGACGGAGCAAGTCCTTCCCGCATTCCAAACCCGATGGGTTCAGGCCCAACTGGACCGCACTCCATGGTGGAGAGGGATGTACAGGGAGTGTACTCACACCCCCCGGCCACAGGTGGTATCCGTCTCGGTGGAGTGGTGGCTGGGGACGTCGGAGACGCCATCAGCATTGACGACCTCAGGGGAATCAAAATCCCCTACTATGATGGCAACCCCTCCAACCTGGACGACTTCATCCTGGATTGGGAGGACTTCGCCGAGGAGGTCGTCGGCTTGCGGGGAGCGCCGCGGGACAAGTGGGTATGTCGGACATTCCAGCACCGGCTGGCGCAGGACCTGAAGGAGGAGCTGCGGGATCAGATCCGGGAAGGATTGATCCGTACGGAGCAGGCCTGCCTCCAGTGGTTGGAGGATGAGGAGCGGGTGGACGCTCCGAACCAGAAGCTGGAGGACTTGTGGTCCATCCCGCTGCCGCTGGACCGCGGTGAGTTGCGGGTCCGGGAGTGAAACCGGTACCTGCGAAAGTACCGAAGATGCCTCAAGCTGGTGGAGGACTGGAATGAGGCCAGCGAGATCCGCCACCTGCTGAAAGACGTCCTCCCCGGCAACTGGAAGAGGCGAGTGGAGGACGAGGAGAAGAAGCGAGCCAAGAAGCGCGTGGCGGTGAGGATCATGGCAGCGGAGGATACCCATGCGGGTATCATGGAGTTCTTCAGGAGGAACCTGGGCGAGCCCAACCGGATGTTGGGACTGAAGAACGCCGTGTACGTGGAGGTATTTGGAGACTCCATGGGGCAAAGGTTGCTGCGCCTCAACAACGTGGAGTGGAGTCGCGGGGAGCGGCTGAGGATGCAGGTCATCTTCGCCCGCATGAGCCTGGACGAGATCGTGAAGTACATCACGGTGGAGTTGAAGCTCAATGCGAAGAACGAGGCCCACGTGCAGGATCGGCATGGTCATGGACAACGAGGACACCGAGAAGACCGCCATCATCGGGAGATCCAGGAGCACACGGCCAACTCTGCGGAGGATGGTAGTGGAAGTGGCCAAGACCACTGGACCGGGTCCCGGGAGGATGACGAGGAGGCCCATTTCTTCGCGTTTGTGTCGCACAACGTGAGGGACCATGGGCAGGATCGGTCCAGATGGAGCCGGGTGGGACCGGAGAAGAGCAGAGAGCCAAGGAGGATCGGGAACCCACCGCTCTCGTTCCGAGAGTACAGGTCTCAGCACGACGGGTGCTGGGTCTGTTATGGCAAGGGAGACAACCATGCACACGACCACCGTCAGTGCAAGGTGTATGAGGCGGACAAGAAGGCCTACTTCGCCGCTCACCCCGAGAAGAAGCCCAAGGAGCAGCGGATTTCCGATTGGAAGGCGAAGGGCGGAGATGGGGGAAAAGGCCAAGGCAAAGGCCAAGGAGAAGGCGGAGGAAGAGGCTATGGTGGTGGACCTGGCCAAGACCGACAAGTGAGGTCGATCGAGGAGGTTGCTGAGGACATGTTGAGGACGTTGGAGGAACTCAAAGCCCGGCATTGTGGTGGACAAAGTCCTGGCGGATCGCAGCCGGAAGGGGCTGCCGGAAGCCAAGTCTAGAGGAGCCCCCACGGGAGTGGGACCTCGGAGGTCTCTCCTCCGAAAATCAGTGGAATCCCAGAGAAAGCGAAGGCACATCGGGTGCCGAAGAAGGCTCCAGAAGAGCCAAAACCACTGAGTTTCGCCACTCCCAACCCCTGGAGCGCCCTGCCAAGGGAAGTACATGTGGGTACGGGACATGGCAAGAAGGAAGGAGCGACCACGGAGAGCCCCGTGGACGGGCAGGACCGACCTAAGATCTACACCATCCGTGACCATACCCTTGAAGTCCTGATGCACCCGGACGTGCTAGAGTTGCATGCCGTGAGAGTCGTCCATACACCTCATGGCGACGAGCGGCAGTTGCACTTGAAAGAGAAAGATGTCCTTGAATTATGCCCTAGATATTTTGATGTATTCCTGCAGGTTTTGTAGTTGAAAACCCCAACCAAAGCAGCAAGTAGAGCAAGGACAGGATGTGGATCGAATCAATGATTGGTTTTGGAATCCAGTGTAACACAGAAGGGCTGCAGATAGACAAAGCAGGTTTATACACAAAGATTCAATCACAAATGGATAATACAAAAGATTTTATATGAAAATTGGTCTGACTCCTGCCTCAGAGGTTGCAATAGGCACTTCATGTGCACTCTTTTGGGTGAAATGGTGCTGGTTAGGACTGAGGGGCATAGATGTCAGGACCACACAGAAAATGACTTGGCCAAGCAACTGAATTCAGAAACAGTTACAAAGTAGGACCACAATAAGTCCTAGAAACAATTGAGTATAGGGGTCTTGGGGTGGGAGACCACTAGGCTTAACCTCCAAGGCTTAAAGCATGAAATGCCTGTTTTATTTCGGTATATCCTCCATGAAGGAAGGTACCTCCGCTGAGTTGAGTGGTAGGGGTGAACTTCATGGGGGGCTAGGGTCACAACCCTAGTTACTTTGAGAAAGTGTACTTTAGGCAACTAAAGAGAGATAAAAACACTTAAGTTTGTCTTAGCATCAACAAAGGGTTTTAAGGGGGGCTTTGCCTGGATCAAGCCCTCCAAGAAAGACATGGCAGTGACTTTTTCTTACTCCCCCCTAGAGTACTACTTAGCTAAGCTAGTAGGACCAAGGAAAAAGGCTCAAATATTCCCAAAATTACCTCAGAAAATGCATTAAACTTACCAAAAACATCTCCATCACTTCATAGAAGCCTATCACACTCTAGGTACCCTTGAAAAACAGTGTAATGTACCGTGAATGATGTCCCTTCGATGAGGCATTCCTCAAAAGTCGCCGGCGTGCGACGAAAGCTTTTCGAAAAAGTTTGGGGGTAGTGGGGTTTGAACCCAGGACTCCCTCCCTAGAGCACATGTGTCTGCCCACTAGGGTACAGTCGAACGCTCTAATGCGGACGGCTATCGCTGTATAAACAGCGTTTTAGTATACGTCCTGACCAAGGGCCAGGGCGGAGCAATACTCCCAATGGAGGACACAAACCTCCAGGAGCTGGAAAAAATAGAAAATGTAACCAGCAGGGAGTGATTCCTGCGGTTTAGCGGAAGGGGCTGCGATTTAGCAAGTGAAATCGTTAAAAATCGACGAAACCACACGGGACATCGTCATTTTTACACATAACTCAAAGTCGCAGACAAGCGCAAAGGAAGCGGACTCCAAGAAAAGGGTTGCGCAAGCGTAAACGGCTTTTGGAAAAGAAGGTATGAGCCGTAGTTTTTAAACTTCTAAAGGAAATTTTTGCACAGTTGCATCAAAATTTTTATAAACTTCAGAGTCAAGTATTCAAATTCAGCCCACACCAGAGAGCAGGTCAACAACCCATCTCTCAGGTATGTCAGTGTCACCTCACACTCACGCATTGCGTTCGTGTTGGTTGTTTCGTCAAAACGTTAGGGTTGTCAACGCTGTGCTCGTTGGGGGGTTGGGTGTTCTTCTCTCGTGCTCTGCACAGGTAAAAACAGGAATGAAGGGTATGTGATGCGAATGGAGCGCGCAGCGCGCACGTAGGGTGAGAATATGCGCTGTGCTCGCGATGCATGTGCCTAATCGAGGCATCCACACGCTGTGACGCTTTACCTGTACCCCAAATTCACCCTTGTTTTCTTCTTCACAGGTGAGTAAAGAAGGCGTTTGTTCGTGTGCGGCCGTGGCGTTAAAGTAGGGTTGCTTAAAACGCTTAGGCTTGTTTTGTGTTCGTTTCAATTCGGCATTCACACGATGCATGGTTAGTAAGGCAGGTTAGCCCAGGACGAGCTCACCTCCTGGTTCAGTCAGTGGTTCAGCCTCCCTTCCCTGCGTGCACATGATGCATTAAAGGGTAGGCCACACAAATTGCGCACGGTAAACCTTGTTTAGGTTACCCAGAGGCTCCTCGGTACGTTCTTTAAGAGAACCTGAGGAGTCTCTTAAAGCTTGCTTGCTTGACAGGGGAGCTGATCCGTCAGCATGTTTGCGGACAGTGTATTCTAGGTCACACTGAGAAGGGTATAATACCTGGAGTGTGGCTTGGTTCCTCCGCCGCAAACACCCCTTCATTTGCCTCTGTTGTACAGGTGGGAGAGGTTAAGGGTGATTGGTGCACGCAGCAGCTGCCTTCGGCGGCTATCCATTTTTCTGCCCCAGCAAAACAGGGGCGCTGATCACAAATCAAATCACTGTGCCTCAGCCAGTACTGGCGAGGGCAGTTCGACTTCAACGACATCTGCGCTGTGCACGCAACGAGAGCACCCCTTCCCTCCAAGCCCTAGCAGGGGAAACGCGTTGTGGCGTCCCCTGTTAGGCCACAGCTGCTTAGGAGCGCTGTGTTCTCTCGTCCTTTTCACAGGAGGGCCACTAGGGCCTGAGTGACGTTCGACAGCAGCACCCAGTAGCGTGTGTAGGGGTTAGGGTCAGCAGGCCTGGCAGGAGGTGAGTGCAAGTGATGAGTGCTCACCCTGCCTTCAAAGGCCGGTGCTGGCGTTAGTGAGTGTAGTGTAGTGGTGTCTCCTGTCCCGCGTGCTTTTCCTCGTGGGCAGGGGAGTGCGTTAGCTTTTGGCCTGTAGCAAAAATGGGCGTTTTGTATGCTCTTAGCACACTTGGCCACCCCTCCCCTCTTAGTAGGTAGGGCTTTTGCCGTTTACCCCAAGGTTAGGCGCTAGCACAGAAATTGGGCGCCAGAGGAGTGGTAATAGTACCTGATTAGGACCTTCGGTCCGACGTCAGCGAAGCCCGGTCTCCGGGAGCCACGCTGGGGAGAGAAGTGAGACACATACAGACATACGTAGCACACTTAGGGGTATGGTAAACCCTGTAAGGAAGGGTAGAACCCCATGGGTCTGGACCAGTCAGGGGTCCTAACTGTGGGCTCGCTTGTCCCCAAGGAGGGCAGACACACCTTGCCTCATAACACCTTGCTTGACATTCCCCCCTGGTGTAGTAAGCCACCGTTCTTCGTTGGCTCTCCAAGGTCATTACATTAGGGCAGTACCCATGCAACACATGGTCAACAAGGCACACACTCGCTGGAAACCATAGGCATGGGTCTGCAGGGCACAGACTGACACAGGGAGATTAGTTTCGCTTCTTACGCTGGGACATAGTCTCAGCACGGGTTAGGAGCTGCCCCTCGTTGTTCTCAACGAGGTAAGTGCGGAAGATGGGGTTGATACTCCCATCTGGTTGTATGAAGGCTGACATAGGTTCCCAGGTCGCCTCAGACAACCCATAGCCATCCCACAGGGTAAGGAATTTCCAGCCCTGTTTATACTCGTGGCAAGCAATACCTGCAACCACGTAGTAACCATCGACTGCCATCTCATCGGCAGTCATCTCTTCGAGTTTGTCTGCCTCCTCTGGACTGGCAGCGTTCTCTAGGTCTATACGTTCAATCTCACTGTCGCTGAGGCGCCACTCATCCCAAGACAAGTCGTCAGGGGAGTGATAGTGCCTCAACTGCTTAGGTGCACACAGCAGTTCACCACCTAGACGTGGACTGCACCTGACATGGATCCTGGATCCATCTATCCTGATGATACGATAGGGTGCAAAGTAAGGGTCCTGTAGGCAGTTACGTGGCCAGGAGGGTAGGCGTGAATGGTGTACCAAAACAAGGTCACCAACCTTGAAGCTGGCAGGTCGCCGTAGGCGGCTCCGTCGGCTCTGTTCACGGTCACGAATGTGCCTCAGGTTAGTACCAGCCTGGTTAGCCAGAGACTGCTTGTGTTCTAGCCAATCTCCCACAGGGCTCTTGAAGTCCTCAGGAAAGGGGGTTTTGAAGAACCAAGCAGGTCGTCCTCCATGGAACAGTTTGTGGGGGGTGAAACCCGTAGAAGAGCTCCGCTGTGAGTTCATGGACAGCACTGCCCAGGGCACTAGGCGTACCCAGTCCTTGGTGCGCTCCTGTTTCATCCGGATTCTTAAGTTTTGCTCCACCACACGGTTCTGTCTCTCACAGAGAGGGTTAGACGTGTGGGTATAGGGCACACCTGTGGTTACCTCCACGTTGAGGGCATTTAGCACTCGTTTGTACCACCCAGTGTCACTGCAGATGCGTACATCTTCATCAGAGTGCACCTGCTTAGGTGCTCCATAGGGTTCGAACCATTGTTCGACCAACATTTTCACAGTCTGCTCACCTGTGATTTTCTTATTACAAGGGAACACTCGGGTGAAGCGAGATAGACCACAGGTGACCACGAGGCAACTATCATAGCCGCCAAAGCGTGGTAGGCCGTGGATGAAATCCACGTAGAGAAGAGAGTTAGCACAATAGGGTATGGGTAAGCTGGAGATCAGGCCCCTATCCCTACTGTCGCTCTGCTTGCTGGCATGACAGCCACAAGCATCCACAATGGTCTGCATACGCGACCTCAGTTCAGTCAGGGTTAGACTAGAGTAGAAACACTCACGGAAGAAGTCCACTGAGCGATTAGCGCCAGTGTGACCAGAGCTGAGATGAGACCACTGTAGGCACCCATCCAGTCGTGCCTCAGGCACAACAATTCGGTCCTCGTAGAAGAGGTACTGATTGTTTTTATACCACTGGTGCCCGTCAATGACACGGGGTTCGAGACCAGTGCTGAGGGTTTGGAGAATTTCTTCATACTCTGACTGATAGTCGGTTAGACTCCAACCCTACAGGATTCCAGCAGTGCGCATGGACAGGTCAAGCTGGACATCCATACGCTGGAAAGCCTCTTTGGCGAGCGCCTCAGAGCTCTCACCAATAAGCGCATCGAAGTTGTTGCGCGATATATAGTCAGACAGCTCATTCTTAATCCCGGGGATATGATGCACTGTCAGCCTGAACTGGCTCAGGTAAGTCCACCACCGTTTTAGCTTTGCTTTTTCTGGTGGTGGGCCCTTCTGAAAAGACTTCACAGGCTCCTGGTCACACAGCCAGACAATAGGGTTAGATCCCAGGAGTCGGGATTGTGACGATAGCACCAACATACCGGCCAGGAGTTCCTGGTCATAGGTGCTGTAGTTGGAACGCGCTTGGTTCCATTTCCAGTTCCAGTGTCCAAGTGGTACCAGTCGCCACTCACTGGTAGGATAGTCATGCTTCAACGAACCATCACGGTTCAGTCCAGTAGGAAGATAATGGCAGTGGGTTAGTTCAGCGGGGTTAAGCTCCTGCCATTGGTAGATCGTACCACCCCCCCCTACATCACTGGCATCAGTGATCAGGACTATCTCGGCCTCAGGGCGGGGCACTCCGAGGCAGTTGGAGGAGGCAATCTTCTTCTTCAACTCCTGGAAACACTCTTCCTCTCTGGAGGTCCACCTCCAGGGACTAGTTTTCTTGATCAGGTCAGTGAGGGGTGCAGAGGAGTAAGTAAAATTGTGGATGTGACGCCGATAGAAATTACAGGCGCCCACAAAACTCCTCACATCGTGTAGACCCTTCTTAGGGTCATCGCGAATCTGCATGTCCTGTAGGGGCTCCATCTCAGACGCGGCCCGTTTCCACCAGCCATACCCCACGTCGAAACCCAAATACTCCATCTCCTCTTTCATAAACTCACATTTTTCGAGTTTTATTCGGAGATGGTCTTCTTGACAGACAATGAAAAATTCACGGAGGAGAAGGACATGGTCCTCTTTGGTATTAGTACCCAAACTCACGTCGTCGATGTGAGCCTCCATTTCTGCACCCCGAGAAATCAACTCTTGTACTAGAGGCCTGCGCCTCAGTATGTATAACATTTTGTTCATAAGCTCCTGGAAGAGCGCTGGGGCATTATCCACCCCGAAAGGCATAACCTTCCACTTGAAAACACGACCCTTAGGGGTTATAAAGGCCAACAGCTCCTGAGCTGCGGCGGTTAGGTCCACCTGCCAGAAACCAGAGCGTTTGTCCATTTTGGTCTTATACCTGCATTTGGCAATACGCTCCAGGGTGTTTTCCATGTTAAGAATACTCCCTGAGTGGTTCTGGGTTTTCTTGTTGACCTCACCATAGTCTACAACAAGACGTAGGGCAGTCGACCCTGGTTTAGCAACAAGGAAACAGGGGCTGCAGTGATGGGGATAGTCCCCGTGTTTATACTCTTCAACGAGGCCAGCATCAATGCATTCTTGGATCTGGCGCTCGATTTCTTCAACCTGTTCCTGTGGAGCGGGATAGGGACGACGCCTCACTCCCGTCTTTTCCAATTCTGGTTTCAATTTCAGGTCCATCTGGACCAGTTTTTTACAAGAAAGGGGAGGCGGCAAGGCGCCGAACACCTCCTCATAGGTTATCAGCAGTTTCTTCAGGCGGGGGTCAAGGTTAAGACTCTCGAGTTTCTGAAGGAAATCCTCCTCAGCATGGAGGTTGCTTTTTCCATGTTCTTTCTCTTTCTGCCGATCAGCAGTTTCGGCAGGCACAGTACCATCGTCCCACTCAGGGGGACATTGCTGCCCATAGTGTAGAGAATACACTAGAGGTATCTGAGGATCAGGCAGAGTATAGGACTCATCGTCCTCCTCAGACCAGATGGAGTATTTCCAGGTCTGTCTGAGGTATTGCAGCCGCTCTTGGCGCTCAATACCTTCGGCCTTCAGGTACAACAGCCGCCAGAGTTCTTGAGTGTCATGCTCAGACAATGGCATGTTATTAGCAGCAGGCTGCGCCAGAGCATCAGCACTCCGGGCCACGGGTTCACCTGTGTGCACAGGCTGCATGTGTAGCACTGGCTTCCCAACAGGGGAAGCGGGTTCAGAGGTGGACTCTAGATCTACCTCCTCTAGCAACAGCTGGGCTAGGAAAGCACTATGTTTTAGTAGGGATGCAGATTCGCAGCGAATTCCATTTCAATTCGCCGAATTCGCTGCGAAATCGTTCGCAGCGCGAATTCGCTGCGAATTCGGCCTGAAATTCACAGTACTGCGAACTCGGGGCGACCGCAAAATGATCACGCGTGCGCCGTCTTTTGTCCGAATAAAAACCTAACTTTGAATTGTGCTATGCAATAATTTTTTCGACTTTACACAGTGAAAATTATGATCATTCTGCTTTGATTGACCCATTTAGTTTCTTGCTGTGTGCCTGCGTACTCATTTTCGAGAAAAAAAATATTTTTTGAGTTTCCAACACACCGCTGTTTCCGCCTCGCTTCAGTGAACACGACAGTGCCCTCCATTCTTCCCAGTACCCCACCAGTTCGGAGAAAACCGCGTCGCGAACTTTTAATTTTCGACTTTTTTTTTCGACTTTGAACAGTCAAAATGTGTTCTCCCTTGCCTACCCTTTATATCGGTCCCCTCCTTACCCTTTCCGGAGCCGTGCATGCAGAGAAATCCTTATTTCCAGGTTTGAAAAAATCCAGATTTGACAGCGCATTGTGACAGTCACATGGTGATGATTATTGAGCATCATGACAATCATAATGTTAATTTAAATTGATTGCCCACGTTTCCCTTGTATTTGTTATCCTCTCTCTTAGATGAGGTTTGAGGTTTGAGGTTTGATTTTGCGGGTACTAGACGCCTTTCGGCCCCGGGGGGCCACCTGGTCGGGCCAGGTGATATCCTCCCCACCGGGTCCTAGTGGGGGGCCCTCCAAGACGCACCCCCTGCCTGGTGGCGGAGTCCCCCGGGTTCACAGAGCTCGGAGCCCCGTCCTTCCCCGGCGTCCCCGTTTCGCCACTCCCCGGTCAGTGCATCAATTCGCAGCCGTGGCTGCGGGCGCTTACCCACTGCGTCGCCCCCCTAATGCGTGGTCGCCCGGGGCGCCGGCGCCGCCGGGCCCGCGCTACTGGCTTGTCGCCAGTGGGACCCCCTTGGGCTGGCGCGGAGGCTGCCTAGCCTAGGGGTTGGGGCGTGGCGCTGTGCGCCACTACTGCCTTGGCGGGTGCAGTGTCCCGTCTGTGTGTGCGCGGCGCTCGCGGCCGGTTCGGGGGGGTTCGGGCCGGTGCCTGGTGTTGTGTCTCCCCTTCTTCCCCCTTCCCGCCCCGCGTGTTCCGCGCTGCGTGTGGCGGGCCGTCCCGTCCGGGTGTCCCTTACCCTCGCTCGCTGGTACGCCATTCCATGCGGTCTGTGCGTTCCGCGCGCTCGGTCCGGTTGACCTTCCGGTAGTCCCCCCGTGTCCTTTTCGTGTGTGTGCGCTCGCGCTCTCGCGGTGTCCGCTCCCCGTTGGGTGGTGTGGCGCGCGCATCTCGCGTGGTCCCGGCACTGGGCGCTGGTAGGGCCGTTCCACGTGGTCCGTGCCCCTCCGCGTGTCCTGCCCCCCCCGTGCTCCGTCTGGTGTGCTTTGGGGGGGGGCGGTCCGGTCCCGGTTCCCCCCTACTTGGCTTGGGGTTGTGGGGGCGGCGACAGGGCGTCCCCGGGGGGGTGCCTTCGACCGTTGCGTGGGGCGTTTGGGGTCTTGCGCTCCTCCTCCCCCGACTGCCCGTCCACTGGGTGGGCTGTCGGGGTCCGCGTTGTGGGCGCGGGCGTGCGGTTGTGGGGGCCCCGCTCTGTTCCTGTGGGGGGGGAGAGAGGTGTCGACTTGGTGTCCAGGCGCCGGTCCGCCGGATTCCCATGACGAGCCCGGTGCGCACGGAGCTTCGCCCTGCGGGATGCGAGGGGGGGTTGGGGTGACCGTGGCTGGAGTGGTGCACCAATGTTCCGGTTCATGGCCCAGCAGAGCACCCCTACTGGGGGCTTACACTTAGCACAGGGGGAGGGGGTTGCGGGCACGTTTGTTCTGTGACCCGGGTGCCAGTGTATCTCAGAAGGCAGCCGCCCTGGAGGTAGCGCACCCGGCGCGCGCCGCGAAGGAGCTGGTTCGAACCCCGTGACCGGTGGTCTCCCACCGATCCCTTCGAACACCGGACGAGGCCTCCCGTCGACCTGTTCGAGTACAGGTGACGGTGCGCACTGCTGCAGGGGTGGGTGGCTCCCATGTGTTTTGTTTTTCTAGGGTGGGGGGTAAAACGAACGAGACCTCCACCCGATCCACCGGTATCGGTGGTGGCGCGAGTTGCTGGAGGGGGGGGTGGTTCCCACGTCGCCAACTAGAGAGCTCTACTTGCAGGGATCCCAGGAGCACCAACACCTGGGATCGAACCCCCGCACTGGACGATTGAAGACCAACGCTCTCACTACTGGGCCGCGGGAGTCTCTTACGTGACTTAGGGGTGCCGTCGGCTATGAATCCAGTCCCGAGGGTGGGGCTGTGCGTTGTGAAGCGTGTTGCGCGTGCCGGGAGGCCCCAGTCTACGTGCACGGGGCCGGGACAGGGAGGGAGGGGGCTGGGTGGGGTGCGGCACCGTCGGATCGCCGACTGACGTGCACAGGGGTAAGAGGCGGACAGTAGCACCGCCGGATCGCCGACTGACTGTAGGGCGGGGGGTCGCTCTGCCTCTTTCCGTCCCTCTGCCTTCCCTGGGCAGGCAACAAAGCGGGCGTCACTGGCGTTGTGCTGTCCATGGGGGGCGTGGCCCCCCATACCAGTCCGGTTCGTGCTCACCCGGCTTCTCTGGGAACGATCTGTGCGGCGTCCCGGTGCGCAGGCGTGGGCCCGCTTGTTCTTCGCGGCCCCCATGTGAGCCGGCGGCTGGAGCGGGGGGGCGGGTCACACTCCGGCTCCCCTCTCGGGGGGGAGGGGGGGCGTCCCCCCTGCCTCGAGGGGTGGGGGCCGGGGCCCCCGCGGCTGGCGGGCTGGTGGGGGGGCGGTGTCGCGCCGTGGCCTCCCTGCTCTCGTTCCGGGCGGCGGCCTGCGGTACTCCTTTCTGGCTCTCTCCGTGTCGCTGGCGCGCTCCCTTCCGGCGCGCGCGTGCGGTCGGGGCTGAAGTGCCGCCCCAGGGGTGGGGGGGGGTGAGGGGCGGCCCGTGGACCGCTCCCCGGGGGGCTCCAGCTGACCTGCAAACCCCCCCTCTGTCACCTCGGAGTGGGCTGTGGTTACGGGAGGGTCATGTGGGGCGCGGCCTCCTTCGTGTTCCGTTGTGCCCGTTGCTCCGGCACGCCGGTGTGGGCTCGCGGGAGCAGGTCCAGCGGCCGTTGCCCTTACCGTGTCGCCGTTCCTCCTGAGGGTGGGGGCGCCCCCCCGGCCCTGGGGGGGCGGAGGGCCGCGCCTGTGGCTCCCCAGCTGGGGTGGGTGCGGGGGGGGGGGGGGCGCCCCCCCGCCCGCTCTCGGGCCTGTGTGGGAGGGGGGGGGGGGGGAGTGGGGGGGGGCCTTTGGTCCCCTGGCGATGCCTCCTGTCGGCCAAAGGGGGGGGGGGGCGGCTTGGCAGTCCTGGCCCCGGGGGCCAGCCATCGGCCAGGGGGTCGCGCCCTTCCCCCGCCCCCCTCTACCGAGAGCCGGATTCTCGCGCAGGCCCTCTCTGGGGCCCCTCATCCCCCGGCCGTTGTCGCGCGGCGCTGGCCGGCCGGGGGTGGCCGTGAGGGTTAGCGGTCAGTGGTTAGCGGGCTGCGGGGCAGCAGGTTTCCCCCCGCGCTTGTTGTCTCCGCACTCCCTCCCGCGGGAGGTGGCGCACCGCTTTCCCTGGGTAGGTAACAAAGCGGGCGTCACTGGCGTCGTGCTGTCCATGGGGGGCGTGGCCCCCCATACCACTCCGGTTCGCGCCCACCCGGCTTCTCTGGGCACGATCTGCGCGGCGTCCCGGTGCGCAGGCGTGGGCCCACTTGTTCTTCGCGGCCCCCATTTGAGCCGACGGCTGGGGCGGGGGGGCGGGTCACACTCCGGCTCCCCTCTCGGGCGGGGGGGGTCCATCCCCCCTGCCTCGGGGGGTGGGGGCCGGGGCCCCCGCGGCTGGCGGGCTGGTGGGGGGGCGGGGGGGGGGGGTGTAGCGCCGCGGCCTCCCTGCTCTCGTTCCGGGCGGCAGCCTGCGGTACTCCTTTCTGGCTCTCTCCGTGTCGCTGGCGCGCTCCCTTCCGGCGCGCGCGTGCGGTCGGGGCTGAAGTGCCGCCCCGGGGTGGGGGGGGGTGAGGGGCGGCCCGTGGACCGCTCCCCTGAGGGCCCCATCTGACCTGTAACCCCCCCTCTGTCACCTCGGAGTGGGCTGTGGTTACGGGAGGGTCATGTGGGGCGCGGCCTCCTTCCTGTTCCGTTGTGCGCGTTGCTCCGGTCCAGCCGCCGTTGCCCTTATCGCGTCGCCGTTCCTCCTGAGGGTGGGGGCGCCCCCCCGGCCCTGGGGGGGCGGAGGGCCGCGCCTGTGGCTCCCCTGCTGTGGTGGGTGCGGGGGGGGGGGGGGGTGGGGGGGCCGCCCCCCTGCCCGCCCTCGGGTCTGTGTGGGGGGGGGGGGTGGGTTGGGGGAGGCCCTTTGGTCCCCTGGCGATGCCTCTCGTCGGCCGGGGGGGAGGGGCGGGGGCGGCATGGCAGTCCTGGCCCCGGGGGGTCGGGCCCTTCTCCCGCCCCCCTCTGTCGAGAGCCGGATTCTCGCGCAGGCCCTCGCCGGGGCCCCTCATCCCCCGGCCGTTGTCGCGCGGCGCTGGCCGGCCGGGGGTGGCCGTGAGGGTTAGCGGTCGGTGGTTAGCGGGTTGCGGGGCAGCAGGTTCCCCCCCGCGCTCGTTGTCTCCGCACTCCCTCCCGCGGGAGGTGGCGCGCCCTCGTACGTCGTGCCATACCGTGGGGGGGGCGTGGGTCGGGGGGCCCCGCCCCCCCCCCCCCCACTCTCCCGTACCCGCCGTCTGGGCCTTCACCTGCGCCGCCGCTTGTGTGGGGGCTGGGGCTGCGGCGGCGGCGGGTTGTGCCGGCGGTAGCGCCAGTGGGCGAGGGCGCTACGCAAAGCCCGGGGGAGCCAGTTGTTGGCGTCCGCATCCGTGATGCGGAGCACCGCTCCCCCTTCCAGGAAGGCCGGCCACGTCGGCTCCCTGTCGGGCCACGCCGCCCGGATCACTGACCTGAGGACCCTCTCGTGGTCCTCTGGGGCCGCCCACCCCCCCGGGGGTACCTCTCGGTTTCCTCCGTCCCTCCGGAGGAGCACAGCATCGAAGGGCCGGTTCCTCGACCTCCTGGAGGTCCGCTGGTTGGCCCAGCACAACCACCCGTACACTTCCCCCACCAGGGGGAGGGTGTCCTCCCCCAGCGGGTCCGGGACCGCGCCCCAGTCCCGGTCCCATGGCCGGCCCTCCTCCGCCCCCCGTGCCGGCCCCCCTCGCTGCCCCTGCGCCTGCGGCGCCGATGCCGCGCCCCGTCCGCCCTCCGCCGAGGCCATCCGCGCCGGCTCCGCCCTCGGCGCGGGGGGGGCTTGCTGGTGCTGGTGTCGTGGGGGTTGGGGGGGGACGAGCTCGCTGGCGTCAGGGTCGATGTTGTAGAGGTGGTGGTGGTGGTGGTGGTGGTGGTGGTGGGTGTGGTGTGCCGGCATCTGTTGGATGCCGGGGGGGATGCACCTCACCGGCTGCACGTCCGGCTGCGGGGGCGCTCCGCCCTCTGCCCCCCCTCCCTTCGCCCCGCCCTCCTCCCTGGGCTCCCATGCCCCGTCCCGCCTGTCCCTTGGGGCCCGCGGCGCACTTGCCCTTGCCCTTGGGCCCCTTTCCAGCCCCATGCCCGTGTCGCGGGTCCCGCCTCCCGTCCCCCACGCCCTGGCCCGCTCGCTCTCCCACCCCCCCTCGTCCTGCCCCCTGCACCTGGGTTCCCTTCCCGCGCCCCTGAGCGGCCTTCCCGTGCCCTGGCCCCTCCCCGGCCCCCTGCCCGTGTCGCGGGTCCCGCCTCCCGTCCACCACGCCCTGGCCCGCTCGCTCTCCCACCTCCCCTCGCCCTGCCCCCTGCACCTGGGCTCCCTGCCCGCGCCCCTGCGCGCCCTTCCCGTGCCCTGGCACCTCCCCTGCCCCCTGCCTGTCACGCCGTCCGCTGCTCCCCTCCCCCCCGCCGCTGCGCCCTTCCTGGACCACTCGCCGGGCGTCCCGCTGCCTTTGCAGCTGCGGCAGTGTGACGCCCGGCGGCGAGCGCTCGCGCGTCGGGGGGCGGACGTGCCGGTCCCGCCCCGGGGGGAAGGGCTTGGGGGGGAACGGCTTGGGGGGGCTGATGTGGGTGTGGGTGGGGTTGGCGTGGGCGCGGTACTCCGCGCTCTCCCTGCCCACTGCTGCTGCTGCGGCGGCCGCCGGCGAGGCGTCCGCGGCCCGTGTGGGGTTCTTCCCCTGCTTGCGCGGCGTGCTGGGGGCCGCGGCCTGGCCGGCCGAGGCGGCGTCGCGGCCCGCCGGGGTCGCAGCCGCAGCCCCTCGCGCGCCCTCCTCGCTCTCCTTCGCTGCCGTGGCGGCCGCCGACGAGGCGCCCGTGGCCGCGGTCGCAACCCCTCGCACGCCCTCCTCGTTCTCCGCTGCTGCCGCGGCGGCCGCCGGCGAGGCGCCCGCGGCCCGTGCGGGGTCCGTCGCAACCCCTCGCGCGCCCTTCTTGCTCTCCTCTGCGGCTGCGGCAGCCCTCGGCGATGCGTCCGGCTCCCGCGCAAGGGCTGCCCCCCTTGCCGGCGGCGTGCCGGGGGCCGCGGCCGGGGCCGCGGCGTGGCTCGCCGCGGTCTCCGCTTCCAGCGCGTCTGGGCGGGGCGGGGCGGCGGGGCTGGCCGCTTGGTCGGCGGGGGCGGCCGTCTCGGCTGGCCCGGGTTCCCGGGCCGGCGGCGGCGGCCCGACCAGCACCGCCGCCTCCGCCAGCCTCCGCTCCTCGCGCTCTGCGAGGGTCTCCCCCGTCCACTCCGGGGAGGAGACGGGGGAGCGGGAGCGGGACCGGCGGTGGTGGCGGTCGTCCCGCTTGGGGGACCCATCGGAGTCTGCCATCACTGTTACTCTGGTAGGCATGCGTGGTGGCAGGCGCGCCCTTCCCACTACCTCCTGGTGCATCAGTGCCGTGCCGTGGGTGGTGCCGTGTGGTGCTGTGCGGGGGGGAGGGGGGGAGGGGGTGGGGGGCCGGCTGTGGCGTCAGCCCCGCACGGCCGGGGGCCCGCGGCCATCCACCGGCATTGGGAGGGGAGGCGGGGGAGCCACGCGGCCCACGCGTCGCGCCACAGCTCCCAGTCTGGGGCAGGGCCCAGGGCCCTGGGCCCCCGGGGGTCGTCGAGCGGTGTCGGGGGCAGCCGCACCAGGTGGACCCCTGTAACGGCGGTGACCTCCTGTGTGCGCAGGAAGGTGTGTACTCCGTCCCGCGCCGCGGGCGCCGGGAGGGGGGGGCGGGGTACGGGTGTTGCCCCATAGAGGTGGGTGGGGGTGATCCCCAGGATCCGCCCCGGGTCCCCGCGGGTCGCGACGACGAGGAGGAGGAGGGGGGTGCCAGGGCACTCCTGCCAGAGGACCTGCCCCCTGTGGTGGGCAACCCTGGTCCTGGAGAGGGGGGGGGACAGGTCTGGGTTAGCCGGGCCGCGGGGCGCGTGCGTCGCCGGTGGGAGGGCGGGGCACCAAGTGGGCTCCTTGGGGAACGCCTCGTAGACGACGGCGTACGGGGGGGTAGGCCCGGTGCCGTCGTACACCGGGTTGGTAGGCCGGGGGCGGGCGGACGCCTCGTCCGCGCCTTCCACGAACACCGTGACCTCGCCCACCTCCAGGTCCTCGTCCGGCGGGTGTAGAAGGTGGAGCGCCGCATCCAGCTCGGACACTCCTCCCGGGTACGTGGCCCGCGCCTGGTTCAGGTACGGGGCCGCGTCCCCGGGGTAGCGCGTCCTGAGGGCGTGCAGCAGGGCTGGGGCGCTACTGCGGAGGGACATGGCAGACCCCGCTCCCGTCAGCTGGAGGGTGTCCCCCATGGACAGGGGCCGGCCCGACCGATTGGACTCGCGCCACTCCATCCAGTGCCCGTAGAGGGCTGCCTCCGGGCTGATGAGCCCCGGCCGGATGGCGTTCACGATCCGGTGCATTGCCGGGAGCAGCGTAGGGGCCCCCGCTCCGTTCAGGGCGCGGACGGCCGGGAGGGCGGTCTCGTTGAGGAAAGCCCTCGCACTGCCCTCCAGGTCGCACCGTGCGGCAGCGTGCGCTTCTTGTGCCTCCGCCACCGCGTCCGCCACCAGGCCCCGGACGGCCGCCTCCTGCGCTCTGCGGCGGGCCCTGGTGTGCCCCGGCCCATCCCCCCGTCGGCGTGGCATGGTGCTGCGGGCTCTGCAAAAGGCGGCGGCGGGTGGGGGTTAGGGGGCGAACACGTGCGACAGGTGCGCAACGGATGTGGGGTCCCGCAGGTGCACGTGGATCCACAGAAGGGCAGCGCCCGCGGGGCCCGCTTGTTCGTGCGAGGGGGTGTGTGCCCCCTCGATGCGCCGGCGCAAGGCCACCTCCTCTGTGCGCCTGCGCGGGCCTGCAGGAGGTTCGGGCCAGGGGCACGCGGCTACCTGGGTGCACCGCGCGCACCTGTTGGCGCCTGTCGACGCTGCGGAGGACACCGTGTCACGTTCTCCGCAGAGTCGGCAGGTGTGTGGGAGGTGGGAGGGCGGCGACCAAGGGTCGAGATGGCGGAGCCAGAGGTCGTCCCACCTATGTCGGAGGGGGTCCCGGATCTCCAGCAGGCGGGCGTGGACGCGGCGACGGTAGTCCTGGTCAAGCGTCTTCTGCTGGACCTCCTGCCACGTGTCGCCGGGGAGGATCCCGTGGTCGTGGAAGGCGGCGATGAGGTCGTCCCACGTCGGGCGGGGGTGCCCCTGGGGGGGGCTCGCCATGTGCACGTGGCGCCCGGCGAGGTGGGGCGTCAGCGCATCCCATTGGCACCCGTTCGCGGTGTCTCTGCGGAGGAGGGCCAGCAGGGTGCCGTCCGCGACTGCCTCCCACCCCACTCGCAGCACTTCGCAGCCGTCTAGCTCCTGGCGCAGCGCGGCTGCAATGCCGGTGGGGAGCATGAGGAGCAGGGGCCCCTGGGTGTCGCCCAGCCGGGACAGGGCGTCGTCGTATACCGGCCCCCTAGCTTTGAAGTGCGCCACGGTGAGTTGGGTGGCCCCGTCCTCTGGGGGGTGCCAACGGACGGTGGCCGCAGCGTGTCCCCACGTGCGTATCTCCGTAGCGCGGAGCACATTGGCGGCGTGAAGGACGATGCGGGGCGGGACAGGTGTCCTGACGAGTGAGGACACGTCCCCAGTCCATCCCGTTTGCGGCCCCGGGGCCGCCTGCAGCCATTCCCCCGTCGCCGCGTCCCATGGGTGGTCAGGCCCCGCCCCGCGGATCATGGTGGGTCTCGGCCGGGTGTCCGGCCCCCACCACCGGAGCGGGATGGCGGCGTATCGTTGCGCAGGGGTCTCCCGGGCGCGCGTGGCGGCGCACCACCGGCTCCACTCCCGCGCCCACTCCTCCCCCACGATGCGCGCCTCCCATGCGGTCATGGAGCCGCGCCCGATGATCCACGGTGGGAGGAGGGCGTCTTGTAGGTGCCTCGAGAACCCCCCCGGCAGGTCCTGGTACGGGTGCGGGCTCTCTTGGGGCGGGCACTCCAGAGTGCCATTCACAACACAGAGGGAGGCTACGTAGTCCTTGTCAGGGCGCGGGGGAGGGGGAGGGTGGTCGCCCTCCGCCGCAGTGAGCCACTGGTGCGCCCGGGCCGCCGCGCTCTGGGGCTCGCGGAGGAGTTGCTCCAGCCGGTGGTTGCGAAGCTCCCACGCGAAGTCCCCCAGCCGGAGCATGTGGTGGAGGAAATCGTCCACCGAGGTCCCTCCCGGCGGGTCGTATCGGGTTATGGCGCGGAGCTGCGCCTCCGCGTCCTCGGGCACCAGTCCGGAGCAGAACACCTCCGTCCACGTGGCGCCTGCGGAGCGCCACGAGGCGACCCACAGGGCCTTGTCCCCAGGTCGCGGGCCGCCTCGTGTACCGCCTGGCGGTAGCGGGGACAGAGGAGCCGTGAGTGGGTGCAACCCACGTGCATGTGCACCGGGGTCTCCTCCGGGCCGCCGCAGAAAAGGCACGGTTGTGGGACGATGGCGACGCCGGAGAGCCGCTCCTTCCGGACGCGGAGCCTGCGCTGCACCGGCGTGTGGCCGTCTCGGGCCCGCAGCGCCCGGCTGTTGGTGGCCGCCGCGGTGAGGTCCCGGGCGTGGACGTAAGCCGTGGCGTGGGCCGCGCCCAAAGGTGTGTGTCCCCGGTGCGTCAGCGCATGGTCCATCTGCGCCCGTTGCGCGACCTCGCCGAGCACCCGCATCGTGGGGGGCCGTAGATCGAGATGGCCGTCACGGCCGGCGACAATGAGCTGGGCGTGGCCAGAGTCCGGGGGCGTGTTCTACAAGACGGTGTCCTGGGACGCCGCCCAGTCCGCCTTGTGCAGTAGGGCGTCACTGTGGTGCGAGGTGGCTCGGACGTACCAGAACGGGTGCCCGGCGTGTTGCCCCCGCGCGCACAGGCCGTCCCGGAGCCACCTCAGGGGCATCTGGTTGACCACCTTCGCTGCGCCCGCGGGGACCCCCGTGGTTTGCTCGCGATCTGCGTGCCGCAGGAGGTGGAGGATGACTTCGGCGTCCACCGTGTGGACCCATGGTCTGTGTGCACCGTAATGTAGGGGGAGGGAGGCGGCCACCCCCTCCCCGTCGGGCATCGTGCCCGAGATGGCCACCGCCCACGTGCGGGTGAGGTCGGCGGCGAAAGCGACGCTGGTGGCGTGTTTGCAGGGTCCGCCCCCGGACGCGTCAGAGGAGGTGTGTCCCCAGGCCTCCGGGATCCAGTAGTATCCGGTGGGGCTGAGCCACCCCGCGTTGAGGTCGGCGGAGTGCCATTGGACGTCAGGGTGGCTGGGGGTCAGTTAGTCCACGCCCAGCGCCCTGGTGTCGCTTGGGCTGATCGCCGGGTGGTCCCGCAGCCGGATCTCCGCTCTGGCGACCGTGCTTGCCCAGGACCGTAGCGCCGTCACATGTTCCTTGAGCCACGCCGGGCCCCCGCGCTGGTGCACCACCAGGTGTCCCCTGTCCTCCGGATGGTCCTCCAGCGCGTGCACCGCCATGTGTGGGTCGTGCGCCCCCCCCGTAGCCACCAATAGGGCGGTGCCACGGGGGAGCCCACGGGGTTCGGGCTGGCCTGCCCCCACTTGCACTATTACCCACTCGGCCCGGAGCTGCGCTTGTCCCGTCGCTTGGGTGCATTGGTCGTCCGTGGTCACCAACCACAACGGCGTCGGCGCGTGGGGCCGGGGGCGTAGGGGCTCTGGCCACGCCACGTCCGCGTTAGGCTCTTGGTGCTCGCTTTCCGCGAGTATGTCGCGGAGGATGTACATGAGGGCTGCTGGCGGGTGGTACGCCGCCCCCCGCGTGGGGGGGGACAGGCCGTCCAGGCGGCGGTAGCCCCCGACGTGGAGGTGCAGGCCGTCCGGGGTCACCCGTGGGCCGGTGTGGGCGTCCTGCCTAGCCCTCGTTGGGTGGACGAGTCTCAGGCGGGGGTCCCGTGTGCCGGTGGTGTGGAAGAGGTGGGCCAGGGCGTCGCGCCACCCGGGGTGGTTGGTGGGCTCCTGCTCACGGCGGCAATAATGGAGGTGTTCATCGGCGCATTGGTTGAGGCACTCCCGCACCGCCGTCGGCCACGGATCGTCGTTCTCGGGGAAGGGGTGGTGTGGCCCGTGGTGCCCATGCCACGGCGTTGTGTGTGGCACCGTCAGGCGGCACGTGTCGCGGTGTCGCAGCTTGGCGGTGCGCAGCGTGACGATTTTGCCCGGCGGGGACTGTAGTTGGACATGGGCCGCCCTGGGGCACGCGATGGGGTTGTACATCCCCACTCCCAGGGCGGCCAGGGCCCGGGGTATGCGGTGGACCCAGTCGCCTCCCGCCAGAGTTGCGAACTCCGGGACGGGGTAGTGCACCTCGGGACATATTCCGTGCGCGCCGGCTATCTCCCAGAACATCTTGGTGACCTCGGCGCGCACGGAGGTTGCGCGGTGGTGGACGAGTGTACCCACGAGGGCCACCGCTGCCTGCTGGCACCGCGTGGGCACCCGTGTGAGCCCCAGGGTCCGGTCATCCTGCAGGCTGTCCCGCGAGGCGTCGAAGGCGTACCGCGCCCTGTCCTTTGCGACCTGGACCGTGATGTGGTCCAGGTGGCGTGCAGTGTCGGAGTCGTCGGCGATGAAAGGGGCGACGTACTGCGTCACCCCCCCGAGGATCGCCAGGATGACGTCCTGCACCACTTTCGGTGGCACGAGGGTGTTAAGGCACCAGTGGTGCACTGCCGCAAGGCGTAGCCGGTGCTTGCGCTGCAGGGAGAACTCCCCGTCCGGCTGCAGCTGGAGTCCCAGGTAGGGGACGGAGTCCGCCGCTGGTACCCAGTACCACGGGTTTTCCAGGTGGGGGCAGAGGCGCAGTTGCAGGCCCGGGACCCCCTCCGTGGTGGCCATGGCGCACTTGCGGGGGTTGAGCTCCATGCCCATCATCCCCAGGTACGCGGCCACCGCCTTCACGCCCTCGACGAAGTGCTGCAGCGTGTGGGCCACCACCAGCAGGTCGTCGATATAGGCCTGGATGAGGCCGTGCTCGGCCCCTCCCGGCGGGCGCAGGCGGTGCCCCTGTGCCCTGAGCAGGGGCTCCAGGAGGAGCGCGTACAGCAGGGGGCTCTCGGGGTTGCCCTGCCGGACGCCGCGTAGCATGTAGACGGGCTGCGTTAGCCCGTGTGCTGTGACGATGCGCAGCCTGGCGCACGTGTGGAGGAAGAGCAGGAGGTCAATGACGTCCGGCGGCACGGAGAGGTGGTGCAGGATGAGGTGGAGGGCGCCGTGTGGGGCGGTGTCGAAGGCCTTGCGGGCGTCAAAGGAGAAGACGTAGTTGGGCCTTCCCCGCTGGAGCTGCCGCTGCGCCATGAACAGCGGGGGGCCTGTGTTGGAGCCAGGGAGGGCCCCCTGCTGCCAGTCGCTGACCACTCCGTGCCGTGTGAGCACCTCCGTGATGCGCTGGGTGAGGGGGCCCGTGAGCAGCTTCATGTCCAGCTGGCCCAGGGCTATGGGCCTGTAGTCGTCCAGTCTGGCAGAGCCCGGTATCTTGGGGCTGAGCCAGATGTGCGCGTCCCTCCAGTGCATCGGCGGCAGGGCGCCGCGGAGGATGGCCCGGTAGGAATGGACCAGGAGCCACTGGACGGGTGCCGGGAGGGCCTTGATGAAACGGGCCTCCACGTGGTTAGGACCTGGGGCCTTGCCATCGGCCTTGTCCAGGGCGGACTTCAGGTCCTGCATGGAGTACTGCTGGACCTGTGTCCAGGCCCCCTCAGGGACCCGGGGGACGTGGCGGCCGAGGACCGCCTGGAAACCCGGGAGGTCCACCGGGCGTTTGTCATACAGTTCTCGCCAAAAGGCGCGAACTGCGAACATCACGTCGTGGGCCTCCGTGAGGAGCGTTTGGGTGTTGGGAACCCGCACGTTCCAGAGGCCTGACGGGCCTGGGGCCTCTACCTCTATGGCTCACCGCACGGCTTTCCATCGCTGGGCGATGTCGGGGGCGTGGCGGCGCCAGAAGTCCTTGATGGCGCGCTTGCGGTCTGCCGCCAGGAGGGCGCGGAGCTGGGGAATGTCCTCTTCGAGGGCGGCTGCTTGCCTCTCCAGCTCCTCCTGTAGCTGGCCCTGCGTGGTCGGGCGGAACCCGGGCGACACACCCTGCAGCTCCTCCGTGAGCCGGAGCGCCGCCTCGGACCGGATGCCATGCCTGGCCGCGTCCGCCTGGTACGCTGCCGGGGCGCGCGCTGCCAGGGTGACATAGCGGAGGACCGCTGCCTGGAGCTGCTTTCCGCTCTCCGGGAGGTCCCCCTCCGCCGGGTCCGTTCCCGCCGGAGACGGCTGCCGGCGTCCCACCACGCGCGCCAGGGCGTCATGCGTCGCGTGGAGGTGTTCGAATACCTTGTCCACCGCGGCCGCGGGCATGGACCCGTAGTCGTGCTGCTCTGCGGGACCCAGCCAGGGCGCCAGGGAGGGTTCATCCTGCGCGGCGGTGACCGCCGCCCACAAGCAGTGTTGGACGGGCGCGGCCTCGGCGTCGTACGGGAGGAGGCGGCCCTCCGTGTGGCTGTAGGGGGTGGGCATCGCCGCGCGCCCCGCTGCGCTGAGGAGGCCCGGCAGGGCCAGGCGGAACGGGAGGTGGTCTGAGCCGACCACCTGGGGGTGTGCCATGCCGCGAGCCCAGATGCTTCCCCGCAGGGACCACGGCAGGAGGGGCTCGTTGACCAGGAAGGTGTCCACCCTGTGCTGGGACGGATGGAGCCTCGGGGTCATGTCCTCCTCGCCGCCTGCCGCGGCCCTTCGGAAGCCGCAGGCCTCCCAGCCCGCTCGGAAATGCTCCGTGGCCGGGTTGGCGGGGACATCCATGTAGATGTTGGTGTCGCCGGCGATGACCACCGGGTGTCTCCCGCTGAGGCTGCGTGCCGTGGCATACATTTGTATGTCGGCCCAGAACGCCGCCCGTCCCGCCCACGGGGAGCAGCCTGCTTGCGGCCCGTGGACGTTGATGAGGGTGAGGCCTCCCCCGTCCGTGCGGATCTCCAGGGCCGCGGCCTTCCCGGGGACAATTTCCGTGAAGCTGAGCACCTCGTGCTCTGCCACGTATTTGCTGCTGACCGCGGTGAGGAGGCCCCCCCCTCTCGAGGTGGAGGTGGCTCCCGTCTCCGCCAGCCGGCTGCTGAAGAAGGCGGTGTACCCCTTGTCCCGGAGCGCCGCGGCCACGTGCATCTCCTGCGCCCTGGTGGCGATCCCCGTTTCCTGGAGCATGATGGCAAAGCCCCCCTCCTGGGGCAGCATGCCGGTGATGAGGTGCTCCTTGTCGGTGCAGGCCGCCGGCCCCCGGCGCCGCCGGAGTCTGTCCCGGAGGGACCGGTCTGGCGGCACGAGGCCGTGCCGCAGGTTCCACGAGAGGAGCCACAGGGCGTCGCCCGTCGTGTCCTCCTGGAGTCAGCTATCCCGCATCGGCATCGCCGCCGGGTTCGCCGGCGCCGCCAGGGCATCTGGGTGCGCCGCATCCGCTGAGCCCGTTCCCAGCGGGGCCCACAGGGGGGCCCGGGGGACCGGGGGAGCCAGGGGGGCCAGGGGGGCCAGCCCCGCGGGGATGGACATGGACCCTGGTGGGGCCGCACCGCCGGCCCCCGGGGCCGCTCCGGGTGCCTCCTCACCTCCATCTGCGTGGTCGGCTGCCTGGGGCGGGGGGCGCGGGGTGTACGGGGCGTGCCACGGGGACCTCCGTGCTCTCCCCTGCAGGATGTTTGCGGCCGCCTCCTTGTCGTCCGCCTGGGCCGCAGCGTGCACCGCGTGCCACGCCGGGTTGTAAGTGCGGCTAACCCCCATCTGCTCAGATTTTAGCACATCTGCCCCAGACCGGCTACATTTTGGCCATCTTCTCTGCTTCGGCGGAATCGCCGCCCCGCAGCTCAGTCTCAGGATCAGACCTATATATTTCTGATGTGCCGGATCTGATTCCGCGGTCCATTCATCGTAAATCCGTCGCGTTCCGATCATTTACCTGGAATCGCCAATTGCCGCTGATGCGCGCCCGAAGCCAAATCAGCCAAATATTTTTTCACAATCGGATTTATATAAATCTTTTCAGACAGATATGGACACTCAGATGTGCTTAGGATAATCCGCATCAATTTTCTTCATAGACTGGGATTTTCTGCCGGATAACAATCAGCATGGATCTTGCTTCCGTTGTTGCTGCTCTCGCCTCCGTAGGTGTCCGTGTATCCGGTTCTACCCCCAACAGCAGCGTTCAGGTCGACTCCTCGCGTGCCTTCCCCACTGGTCTTGCCGGCCCCGAGCCCTCCGGCACCTTCCACGACCCAGGGCAGCACTTTCATGGTAGCAGAGGCTACTTGAATGTTGCTTCACAGCCCTTCAGTCCACAGCCCGCTCCCCAGTACGGCCCCGTAGACCGCACCGCTTCTGGAGAAGTAACGATTACGCTGCCTTGGTGCTGCGCGAACGAGGCCTTGAGAGGAATGCCTTGCGCAAGCCCAAGCTGCCCAAGAAGGGCGCACATCAGCAGCTGTGGAGACCCAGATTACCATTATGATCCCAGTCGGAATTGCCCATCGAGCAGCTGGAATCCGCCGGCCTACGACGATGGCAACGCTCCGGTGGAGCTTACGGACCTGGCAGGTACCAACCTTCCTTACGGAGGTCCAACATTCGAGACCATTGACGCCGATCTGAACGACATTGAGATGGGTGGTCCAGGTGAGGTACCTAGCTATAATCGACCAGCCTCTTGGGCACACTGGGGCGACCATTTGTCCCCAGAAGTGACCCGTAACCTTGAGGCCCTTGAGGCCCTTTGTCTCTTAGCCACGTCTAAGTTGATCGAACAAGAAAGAATCGCCTCTGATTTTTTAACGGAATATTTTTTCCTCCTTCAGGACGAAATTAATACCAGGATGTGGTGGCGTTCTCAAGAAGATGACTCTTTTGCCATTTTTTTGCAGATCTGGAAGGCAAGCCCCTTCCCGAAGGAGAAGGGCACGGCACCTGTTCCCGGGCCCTCCGCCCCTCATCCCCCTGTTTCCATCCGCGACAATCTAGCCGCCGCGGTTGAGGAGGGAATTTTAGAGGCGGCCAGGCAGGCAAGTCTGGAAATCAGGGCTGAAGGAGCTCCCCAAGTGGACTCCTGGCTGCGGACCACCGAGATCAGCGGTCCGACAGCCTGCTCAGGCCCTTCAGGACACGGTATGTACTGTCCTGCCGACTGCTCCTGCAGATTCCAGCGAGATGCTGAGCTCCAAACGCTCAAAGATCAAATGCACCTCATCATTGAAACACTTGGAATAAAAAATCTTTTCAAGACGCACATGCGGTCTGAGGGCGCCTCATCGGTGGAACAAGCAACAGAGCCATCGCAGGAGGCGACAGAAATTTTTTCAATTGCTCCTTCGGTGGACTCCAGGACCACTGATGCAAGGATCAGCAGGACCAAGTTAAAGGAAAGGGGTAAAATCTCTCGTTCTGAGAGTAGGACGGCGAAGGCTAGGACTGAGGCTCAGAATGCCAAGCGAACTGCCTCCCGTACTGCCCCTCCTGCTGCTGATTCCAATACCTTAGCCCAGCTGTTGCTCGCCCAGACCCTCGCCGGAGCTGGTGTGGCGAATGATGCCGCCAAGGTGTCTGCCATTACGGCCGGTGTTGGGCTGGATTCGCTTCTTAATCCTACTTCCTCGCGACTTCGTCAGGTTGCCAAGCAACCGAAGTATAATGGGAACCCCCGACGTTGGCCTCAGTTCCAACGGGAATTTAAACTGTGGGTTAAGACTCAAAAACGCCAAGATGATCATTTCCTGATGGCCCTCTTGGATTGCCTTGAGGGAGCGCCGGCCAACACTTGGCTCAGGACGTGGAGTGATCGCGAGGATACAAGTTCCCCCCTTACCTTTGATGAGGTGTGGGAACAGTTGGAGGTACGTGGATCCCGGCTGCCAGAGGACCATTACCACCAAATGTTGAAGAATTTTCCTTCATTCTCGCGATTAATCTTGCACGAAGTGCAAGACAAAAAACAGCGCTTCTGGAATTTAGTGGAAGAAGCTGAACATTCAGGCGAAATATTTTCTAGTGCCGAGCTGAAAAATCTGATTTTTGACAAGATCCCCTCAGAAACTGCCGCCACCCTTCGGAACAAACAGTCCGAAGAAAAGGTCAAGACCTGGTGGGCGGAGGTGGAAGGCTTCGATGCCTCTGCCAACAGGTTTACCGTCAGGGAGGCACTTCAAAAGTGCTCCCCCACGTCCTTCTCCAAGGTGAAATTCACTGAGGAGACGTGGAAAATCAAGTTTAATGAACACGAGGATCGGGACTTGTTTGTCCAAGTCCTCAACAGGGGAGTAAGCTTCCATGGCCATCGCCTGAAGGCCAAGAACTGGGTGTTTTCGTTCACCCCGAAGGAACTCTGGGAGGAGGTTGAGCGGCTCGCCTACGCCGCCAATCAGAATATCCATGAGGGTCTTGGGGGAAACAAGAATACCCAGCAAAACACCCAAAATGGGGCCCAATGGGGCAACAAAAAGGTGAATGACACCCGGAATGTTCAGAATCACTGTAGCATCTGCCTTCTTTTAGGTTCTACGAACCGAGCTAAGACGCATTCCACTGGTAATCACCGATGGTCTCCTTACGATCACAAGGTGATTGGTGAAAATATCAATAATCCGCAGAATTCAGACAGGAATGACAGACAGGTGCACGGTGGGAAGGCTGGAAAAGGGATTCCGACCCCCTCCGGTGGAAACAAAAATCCTGGAGGCCCTGGCGGGTCCCAAGGCACAGGAAATCGGACTCCATCCGGCTCCGGTGGGCAGCCGAACGGCCAGAAAAATCCCAACAGCAACGCCGGAGGCGGAAATCGAAATCCAGGCCAAACCCCTCAATCCGGTACAAACAAGGGAAATGCTCCAGGATTCGAGGGTAAAGGTAAGGGAAATCCTTCGGGAACCCCTTTCTCTGGTAAGGGCAGAGGGCGTGGCGACGTTGGAGGTCCATCATCCGGCGGCCGTGGCCGTGGACGTGGAAAGGGCAACCATCGTGTGGATCAGGTCTCAGGTGCAGATCAGGTGTCCGATGCGGATCGAGATTACGCTGAAAATGCCTTGAATTCAGCAGATGATCCGCTCCAAGATGAGTGGGTCGACGAATCAGGGTGTGTTCACAATGTTAACGCAGTCACTGGAGGTCAGAACGCCTAGGGGAGCCACGAAAATCGCCCCTCCCCAGGCGATTTCAGGCATGATCCCCAGATTCCATCTCGACCACTACTTGATGTAGGGCCGCTTGTCTCCTCTCCCCTGGATCCGGCAGCGGATCCTTCTGTCGTAGTGGACGAGGTTGGTGTACAGTCCAAGCACAGGGCCCGTCAGTTTGTCACAAAGATGTGGGTCTCTGATCGCAAGGGCAATTTCCACCTCGCCACCTGTTTGTGTGACAATGGATCGGAGGTAAATCTCCAATCCAATTCTTTCTTACCCGACGACTGCGTGTTTGATTCGCCTCTTCCTGTTACCCTCGAGGGAGTTTCTGGACATTCTCTCGCAGGTGGGCAACGCGGTTGTTATATATCAACTCATTTGGTCGCTCAAGACCTTTGGGAAGAAGGCAATGTGGAGGAAGTTATCCTTAAGGATGACTACTTCTATCGTGCCAACATAAAGTATGACCTTTACTTGGGCCATCCTTGGCTTCGCAAGAACAGGGTGGCGCCCGTAGGTCATCGGCGTTGTTTTTTGCTGGAGTCAGGTCCCTTGGAGCGTCCTGAATTTCGTTTTTTGCACGCAGGGTTTAAAAGTGAAGAAGAATTTTTGAAGCAAAAGGTTACACCAAAATTTGGCGAAGATGTCACCATTGCAGAGGTGAATGGGAGTGCTGATTACTCCCGAGAGTTAGAATGTCTTCGTAGGGACTCCCAGCCACGACGCCCTTCGCGTTGGCACTCTTCATCCTACAGAGTTGTCGACAAATGGCGCGATACAATTTGTGAATATTTTTATGAACACCATTCGTTTTGGCCACAGTATGATGCCTTTGCTAACCGCGAGAACAAGCGCTTTGACAAGCACTTTCGCGACGCTTGGACCCATAAATGGGACAAGAAGTTATGGATTAATCCTCCGTTTCACTTAATCCAGCAGGTCATCCACAAAATCAAGCAAGATAAAACCCAGGCGATTTTAGTTGTGCCCTTGTGGGACGACAAGCCTTGGTTTCAGGAATTGCAAGACATTTGTGTAGATTACATCGAACTTCCCAGGAAGATTAAGCTGTATGCCAGGGAGGACACAGGTCCCCTGCCACAGCGGCCCTGGAGTTCGCTTGCATTCCTGGTGGATGGAAAGCTTTCTGACTCTGATTCTGCTGATTCTAGTACTGATTCCTGTGTTGGGTCTGAATCTGAGGTTGAGCGTGGTACTGATGATGAATCTATTTTTTCTGATTTTTGTCCGTCAGATGCCCAAGGTGATCCAACGTCAAATGGATCCGCCTCGTCTCCCTCTTCCCCAATACGATCTACATCCAAAAGAATCTACGGCGCACGGACGACAAAAAAATTTTCTTCACGCCGCAAACTCAGAGTTTTTTATGAAAAACCCCGTGTGGAAGCTTTCATAGATCCTTTCGAGGAGCTGGATCACGAAGAGAATCTCTGGAATGTCGACACTCGACCCACCTATCTTCAAGAGGCAGTTGATACGGACCTTTTTAGGGACATCCGTAAGAAGATTCTTCCTGCCAAGGCCGAAGAAATCGCCAAAGTTTTTTCGACAGTAATTCCTGGCGATCAGGTGGACACTGAGTTGTGTTCCAAGAAAAGAGACAAGATTTTTGAGGAACGGAAGGACACAACCCTTTCGGGGAAGTTGATCAAAGACCCCCCTGTCCGTGGGCAGTTCGGTGAAGCCTTCATCGAGCTTCGTGAAGGGTACAAGGCGAAGAAACAGCGTCCTTATGAGAACCATGGACACACAAATGAGATACTCAGAAAAATCATCGAGAGAAATCTCAGGGAATTTGGTTGGCTTGAGGGTTGCATGACCAGCGAGTGGTGCTGTGCACCCTTCACAGTCCCGAAGCCGCCGCCTGCAGACCAGAACACTATTGATGGTTGGCGAATGGTTGTTGATTTTCGCAACCTCAACGCCGAAACCAAGCCGGATTCACACCCCCTGCCTCTCATTGAGGAGGAAGGCGCCAAGAGGGCAAGAGGTCGTTTGTTTTCTGTGCTGGATCTCCGTCACGGCTTTCACCAAATGCCGTTGAGGAAGAACAGCCGACCTCTCACCTGTATGTGCACGCCATGTGGCCCAGTCCAGTGGACAGTCATGCCCATGGGCCTGAAGAACGCCCCTTCGTTTTTTCAAAGAATGATGGAGGATGTGCTTTTTACAGCTCATCCTGAGCTTCGTGCCTTCGTGAGCGTGTACATAGATGACATAATCATCGCGACAGAGGGGGATGGACTGACCGAAGCCGAGCTGGTGGCCCTACATGAAAAGCAGCTGAACCAGGTTTTGGACATTCTTGATGCCAATCAGCTGATTTGTGGGCCAAAGAAGGGAAAATTATTTTTAAAATCAGTCGAATTTTGTGGTTCTCTCCTTGAGAATGGCACCCGACGACCCAGTCCTGGGAAGCTCGTCGCTATTCAGAAGTGGAAGCGCCCTGAGACGATCACGGAATTGAGAGGATTCCTGGGTTGTTGCAATTTTTACCACACTTTTGTGCCGAATTATGCCAAATTTGCTGCCCCCCTCACTGAATTATTGAAGGTAGGGAGAGATGCGGGCAAGGCAGGTTCAAAGGTTCGTGTCAAGTGGACTGACGAGTGCGAGGAGGCCTTCCATCACTTGAAGGCGGCCCTCTGCGAAGTCGCCACGTTGCATGTGCCGAAATTCGACCGACCCTTCTACATAAGAACCGACGCTTCTAGGTACGCGATCGGAGCTGTCCTTGAACAGGTTGATGAAGCCACAGGTGATCATTACCCTCTTGCATTTTGGTCTCGGAAGCTAGCCCCACGCCAAATGCAATGGTCGCCGCGTGAGCAAGAAACCTACGCCATAATCTGTGCTTTGAAAAAGTACCAATCGTGGGTTGGCACCAATCGAGTCGAGGTCCTGACGGATCATCGATCTCTGGAGTATTGGGCCACCGAACACATTGATACTGTCGCGAGCCCAGCTGGTCGTCGGGCCAGATGGCATGAATTTCTCAGTTTGTTTGACCTCCATGTGTCGTATTTGCCTGGAAAACACAACACGGTAGCGGATGCTCTGAGCCGATGGGCTTACCCCGCTTCAGAGGGGCTGCAAAGTACCAACATCCATGGTACGGAGCAGGACCGCCACGTCGTAATCGAGTGGGATCAGGAAGAAAAAAAGCTCATTCGACGTGAATGCATGCAATGCTCTGTTAAACAGCATGCATTACCGTGCCATGACATCACGGCCTTCTCAGATCCGGTGCATGCTCATGAAATCATCACCAAATCACTGAAAGTCGTGGCAAAAGTCACCGATCCCTCCTCAGGGAGTGTGAAACGGTTTGACTATACCCGACGTGTAAGTGGGTTTCGGTTGATTCAGGGCATTAAGCGTCGAGATCCGGCCAAAACTCCACCCCTGCCGAAGGATTCCCTTATCATCCGTGACTGGACGTCCGATTATCTGCATGATTCCATGTTTAAAGAGGTCTTTGAGAATCTCAAATCCAAAGATGCTCACAAGGATGGAATTTTTTCTGAATATTCGTTGGATGGGGGGAAGCTGTGGATGGAGGGTAAATTGTGCGTACCAGACGCCCTGGCCCCCCGAGTGTTAAACTGGTGGCACAAATGGGAGTCCCCCCACGCACATGGCCGTAGATTATGGTCGATGATTAAACATAGGTTGTTCGGCTCAAGGCTATATACTCATTGTATGAAAGTAGCCGCCGGATGTGCCCAATGTGCTGTCTGGACGCCCCCCAGCGCGAAGAAGCACAGCCATCTGAAGCCACATCCTATTCCGGAGCGCCTCTTTAACAGAGTCACCAGTGATTTTTTCTATCTTGGTGAGCTCGATGACGAAGAGTGCCATTGGACGAATAAAAAAGTCAATGGTGTGCTCCTTATTCAGTGCCGTCATTCCGGCTACATTCAGGTGTTGCCTTGTAACATCAAGTCGATGACTGGCAAGGCTGCCGCCAAATGGTGCGCGCAGACCTGGATGGGAGGTTGGGACGTCCCATCCGAGGTGGTTACGGACTCAGGCAAAGAGTACACCTCCGAATGGTGGAAGGAATTATGTGCTCGCCTTGGAATCCACCACCTCCGTTGTGAAATCGACTCACATCGAGCGCTGCCTGGCGAAAGAGCCGGCCGCTCAATTATAAATATGCTTCGTAAGGAGCTCGCCAGTGAGAAGGACTTCCATTGCCTTGAAGTTCTCTTCGCATTGCTTCGCCGTTACCACAACACGCCTTTGTATCATGGCCTTTCTCCAAATGAAATTGTCTTTGGACGAAAGAAGTGTTGGTGGAACATGCCGTTGAATAATCCTCGCCCTTGTAAAGATGCTTCGTTGTTTCTGGACGAAATCCAACGAGCAGAAAAAACTGTCTCGAAATTAATCGATAAGCATCAAGCTGACTGGCTTTGGGTCCAGAATCAAGGCCGAAAAAACCCCCACAATTTTGAAGTCGATGATCGAGTTTGGCTTCGAAAATCCGAAACCACCCTGGACGGAGATGATAAGCTTCTTCCCTTGTGGGAGGGGCCATTCGCTGTTACAGCGCGTCTAGGTGAGAACAGGTGGAGGATTCGTGTGGATGTCAGCAGGGAAATTGACGTTTCGGGCGATCGCCTCAAGAGAGAGATCCCCTCCCCCAAGGATCGGGTTAAACCCCTTTTTTGGACTTCGAAATTTTTGTCCGATCGGGTCATCGAAGGGGGGAAGTACGAACTCAAGAGGATTTTAGAAGCAAGACGTGACGAAAAGGGCGAATGGGAATTTCTATGTGAGTGGAGGGGCTTTGATTCCAGTCACAACAACTGGGAACCAGTCCATTCTTTTGTCCATGGGTACACCAAGGGGTTCATCAACTTCCTCAAGAAGCACCCCGAAATTGGCGTACTCCTGACAGACTGTGTGTCGAAACCAGACAGACAAGTGGAGAGCGACAGAAAAAGACCTGTGGTGAATCGAGATCCAGCCTTTTACAGCCCTCAGCAGCCACATTCCAGGGCTGATCCGTCGATCCCCCCTCCTGCGGTCAGGCCAGCCCAGGAGCCAAATGAAGACCAAGCTTCGAGTTCGGCTGCTGATTTGCAGCGCCCAAGCCGTACGAGGGCCCCACCAGACAGGTTGGTGGTCACATGTATTCGTGCTTGGCCGAATTCAGGGAGACCCGTCGTGACTTGAGTCGCCGACGCCATAATCTGGGTAACAGTCGTCTAGTCCAGGGCGTCATGGCACTCGTCGCTAGGGCTCAAGGGTGTAGGTTCGAAACCCTTGCATGTCCAACTCCTACAAAAGCTCCAGCCTCGCCCTGTCGACCACTTATTCCAATGTAAGTGTTCTGACGACTTGAAAAAAAACCACATTCTGCTCAATCCACTGTTCATTCTTCCTGATTACATCATGATGTGGAGAACTGCGAATGTTTGATAATTTGACGTCAATCAATTTTTCTTTGGTCTCCGTTCGGCAGACAAGGCGTAGATACGCTGCCGAAAGCCACGGAGTGTGCTGCCGTGTCTAGAAAAAACCAAACTCAGGCTTAATTCAGGCAGATTCGGGGTAATCTTGTCTCTGTTGGTCTGTGCATCTTTGGAATTTGGCTACTCGTGCAGATGGAAGCAAATGTACATAGTAAAAACGCCGGCCGGCGACATTCACCCCTACAGGTACCCCCTGTAGTACTGGCTGCACTAGATGCGACGCCAGGAACTCAGATCTTACCTTCATTTGCCTTGGCTTCAGCATCACCAAAGTCCAGATTCAGATCCAGATTCCTTGAATTTACCTTGAATTCCTCAGGTTTGTCCATCATTCTTGCACTGTTGCAGCAAAATCCCGACGTCAATTGTTCAGACAACCTTCAGACAGAGGCTCTAGGGACTTCTAAAAGCAACCTCTGAAGTCCGTAAGCTTCGTTGTATTTTTGGCACACGCCAATGTGAGCTCAATCCGACCTGAAACTGTCGAAAATGGTGAATCCCAGTGTCTTGTGGGACTCAATCGAAAGATGGGCCTTGTCCAAGTCGATTGACACCGCCGCCACTGTAAATAAAGGACCATTCGGTGTCTCTCAGTTATATACTGTCAGTAAAGCGCCTTCAGCGAACCTTCGGCGCGTTACATGCCAAGGATCCAGGGCCATCATGTCCCATCATGATGCATCATCACATGATCCACATTTTGATGGAATCTGTTGGATGCTCGCGAACCAACGTGCCGGAAAGCACAATTGAGCTGAATAAACGACAATATATATTAACTTTAGTCTAAACGAAGGTGTTAGTAGTTTCAGTTCTAGACATTCCGCTTCATTTCACCTTCATCTTAGGGAATTTGCACATTTTAGGACAATTTAGGTTGATTTCCTTGTCATCTCCTCTCATTCCTCGAAGATCTGTGTACAGATAAGTGAACAGAAAAACATCCCTACCTTCCATGGTCCACTTAGGGCCTGTAGATTACATTTGTATTTGTTTTCCCTCTCTGTGATTGTTTCATCTTCTTCATCTTTGCTCAATTTGATTCTCAATCTTGCTGAATCTTGTGATCATCCACCAGATGCGCCAAATCTGAAGCACATGCTGCACTTTTCAGAACGAGAAAAGCGGGAGTAACACGATGTAGAGTACGTGGAGGACACCGTAGCGTGCCCGCGACAGCTAAACTGCGCCAAAGCGCCAAGATTTCACTCCATTTCTTGATTCCCCCACTCAATCCATCAATAATCGACCTCATTCTCAACCAGTGCATGGTTTGGTATCGATTCTCGATACGTTTACATGCTTTGTAGCCTTTAACCTAATGTTTTACTGCCCGGAGGACTGTTCGTCACTCCTCATTCTGTCTCATTTCAGGTTCATCCATCCTGAATCAGTGCCAATTCAGCCCAAATCAGGTCAGATCAAGCAGATTTCGCCCCATCGAGGCTACATTTCTATTTTTTTCTGGGACTTACCCGCACTACGTTCTTCGTTGACGTAGCGACACACCCCAGTGTGTTTTTGGAGGGGGAGTGTAAGTGCGGCTAACCCCCATCTGCTCAGATTTTAGCAGATCTGCCCCAGATTGGCTACATTTTGGCCATCTTCTCTGCTTCGGCGGAATCGCCGCCCCGCAGCTCAGTCTCAGGATCAGACCTATATATTTCTGATGTGCCGGATCTGATTCCGCGGTCCATTCATCCTAAATCCGTCGCGTTCCAATCATTTACCTGGAATCGCCAATTGCCGCTGATGCGCGCCCGAAGCCAAATCAGCCAAATATTTTTTCACAATCGGATTTATATAAATCTTTTCAGACAGGTATGGACACTCAGATGTACTTAGGATAATCCGCATCAATTTTCTTCATAGACTGGGATTTTCTGCTGGATAACAATCAGCATGGATCTTGCTTCCGTTGTTGCTGCTCTCGCCTCCGTTGGTGTCCGTGTATCCGGTTCTACCCCCAACAGCAGCGTTCAGGTCGACTCCTCGCGTGCCTGCCCCACTGGTTTTGGCGGCCCCGAGCCCTCCGGCACCTTCCACAACCCAGGGCAGCACTTTCACAGGTGTTCCAGCATTGCCCCGCTGGTGTAGTACTTGTCCGCACACAGGGGGCATTTCGTCGGCTCCGTGGCCCCTCGCGCTGGGGGGAGCGGCACCGACTTCCGAATGGCGCCCTCTGCCGCTGGTTCGAAGGGCAGGTTGGCCAGCGGCACCGTGTGTGGTGCCAGCGTGCGGCCTGGGGCCGCCGCATCGAGGGCTCGCGTCGCGGGCGCGGGCCAGAGGCCTCGGATGGCATCGCGCTGCGCGTCTGCTTGCAGCCACGTTTGCCAGTGCGTGGAGCTGATTTGGCGGTCGGGTTTGCCCCTCCATCGCAGGTCGTGGAAGGCCTGTAGCCAGTGGTACACTGCGGTCGGGACCGCCAGCTGGAGCTCCAGGTCGGCGGGGTGCGCCGCTGCCGGCCACACTCCCGGCCTCGCCGCCCGGGCGTTGTCCTTCAGCCTGACCTGGAGCAGGAGGGCGTGGTGTTCGCCCTCCCGTAGCGCCTTGATGATCATGCGGGTGCAGTCTGCCACGCGGATCACGGCTTCGGGCCCCGGCGGGCGTTCGGGGTCGCAGACGACGATGTGCTCGTCCGCCGGGCTGAACATGCAGACCACCCACTGTGGGTTCTGCTGTCCCCGTTGGGCCACCGCCAGGGTAGCCGCTGGGCGGGCGTGCGTGATTGGCCCCGCGTGGAGGTCCGGGACGTCCCTGGCCCTGATGGCGTCTCCCTGCCACGCGGCCCGTAGATGCTCCTCCTGGTCGGGGCTCCACACAACTGTGGGGGGGTTGACCCACCCTGGTTCCTGCCTCTTGTTGGGGGCGCTGACAGTGTGTAGCAGGACCGCCAGCGGCCAGGGGTCCGCCGACATATAGTAGGCCTGGGTGGGCCCCTGTCGCCAGTCGACGTGGGGCAGGGGCGGGAAAGCCCCTTGCCTGGCGGTGCTGTGCCAGACCGTCCATCGGCCTCCGGCGTGGCCGTGTATGATGGCTTGGTAGCCTGCCGTCTGCAGTACCAGTGCCTCCCCCTGCTTAGGCCCGGGCGGGGGTGTGCCATCGCCCGCGGCCCAGACGCGGGTGCGCCCGCGGAGTGTGGCATGCCACGGGTCTGGTGCATCGCGCTGAGGCCCTTGTATGCATCCCGCAATTTGCGCCGGGCCGTGGTGGTGGACGAAGCTCTCCCCGCCGTCTGCTAGCAACGCCGCCGCGACGACGTATAGTTGCTCCGCAGTGAGGGGTGCCGTCGGCTCGTGCGTCGCGGCCGGCCGTCGGGGCCGCGTGTCGCGGCAGGGGACGTGGGGCAGCAGTTGCGCCTGCCACGCCGCCACGGGACCCATGGTGACGGCCGCGACCGCGGACGCCAGCGCCGTGCGGTCCGTGGGTCTGTACTGCCGGAGCCCCGTGGTATCTCGGGCGAGGTGCCTGCAGGCTGCCATCCAGGCCACCGCTCCGCAGTTCGTGCAATCCGGTTCGGCACCACTCGCGTCGTCGCTTCCCCTTTGCTGTACCGTGGTGGCGGTGTTGAGCGGGGGGCCCCGCTGTAGCGCCTCCGGGCCCTGCCCCGGCGGGAGGGCGGGCGGGACTGGCTGCGGGTAGTTTTGCGCGCCTCGGCGCTCCGGGTGCGTGTGGTACGGTTTTTGCCGGCGGTGTTCCGGGGCTGCCCGTGGTTGGAAGAGGAGTTGGTGCAGGTACCAGTGGCCCTCCGCGGTGGACGGGTTGCGGAGCGTTAGCCACTGTTCCACCACGCCTCCTGGGTGCGCGGCCTCGACGCGGCGCTGCAACCCCAGGCGGCCTAGGCGGTTGGACGTGCCCGCGGGTGGGATGTGGGCTTGCGTGTAGAGCACCCGCAGCGGCTCCAGCGCCAGGTCCAGCACTTCGTCGTTGAGCTGCTTCGTGAGGGCCGACGCCCTGTGTAGGGCGTGGAGGACCCCGGGTGTGGGGGCCGTGAGCTGTTCCAGCACCGGTCCCGGCGGGTACCGCGCACCCGGGTTCGTTAGCCACTCCCTGCTGTGGCTCAGTACGGCCTTCCACACGTCCCTTGTAAAGGCGTGCTGGGGGGCCAAAGAGGGGACCATCCGTAGGAGGCGGTGGCACGCCGGCGGCGATCGCATGGGCTGTGGGGCGGCCGCCGTGATCCACCTGCACGCCGTGCCGGGCACGATCGCCCCCCATTCCACGGTCCCCATGCCCTCGGCGTGGATCAGCGCCTGGCCTTGGACCATGGGGAAATAGGGGCTCGAGCGACCCTTCCCTTCCTTCCACCGTACCCAGGCGGCCCCCGCCTGCGGGCTGCGGAGCAGGGCCACGCCGGGGAGGAGCGGCTGCGGGAAAGCCCCCTTGACGGCCTGGGTGGCGTGGGCCAAGGTGCCCATGGGCAAGTACCACAACGGGAGGGTCCAGGGGCCCGGCAGCGGTTGCGCCACCCCTGCGTCCCATCGCCACTCGGAGTCTGGCGGGGTGGCCGGGACCGTGCCCGTCTGCAGGAAGTGGCGTGCCTGCTTGTCTGGGTGCCGTTGGAGGGTTGCCGCGAGGCTGAGCCCCTCTGCCGCTGGTGCCACCGGGAGGCCGCCCCGGGGCCTGCGCCAGGGGTATTCCTGGTCGGCCGGCCAGGTGTGGAGGTCCCGGGCGATGTCCTCCGCGGTCCCTGTGGGGGCGTCCTCTGGTGCCAGGTGCCACATGACGGCGAGCACCGCCCATGTGGAAAAGGGCCACGCCCGCGGGGGGGTGTACACCTGGATGGTCCACTGTGGGCACGCCCGCCGCACGCGGGACGCGTGGAGCACCCCTCGGACCATGTCCGCCGCCAGGACCAGCACCATTCCCGAGGGTTCCACGATGATCCCCTCTGCGGGTCCACTGTGGCGGCCCCGGGTGTGCAAGGCCACTGCCGCCTGTCCCGCGTGGGTGACTCGGTCGACGGCCTCCTGGATGTTCACGCTGCCGCGCGCGGTCTCATCCAGGATCCAGCCCTGCGCCACCCCGTAGCGTAGGGCGGCGCGTGCGGCCGCCGGTTTCACCTCGGGCAACGCTCCGTCATCGGGGCCGGGCTGGGGGTGCTGTTTGGGGCACCAGCCTTCGCCGGTGCAGTGGCCCCGTTTCCAAGCGGGGCAGATCGCGGGTACGCTGCCCACCGGCGGCGCAGGTTCCGCGGGCGCGCCTCCTGTGGGGGGCTCCGGCAATGCTTCCAGGTCGGAGTCCGTGCCCGCGTCCCCTTGTTGGGGGTCTCCTTCGCCGTCTCTGAGTCCCAGCGCCCTGATGACCTCGTGTGCTTCGTCCAGCGTCGGAGATCGGGGGCGTGTCATGCGTGGTGCCGCGGGTTCCGCCATTGCTGTGTCGCTGTGTCTAAGAGCAGGGGGTGGGGTGCGGATGTCCCGTGGCTGGTGCGTTGGTGCGCTGGTGCGTACCTCGGTGTGGGGGTGGTGGATGGGCATCCCACGGGGGGCGCTTTTCACCGTTGTGAGGGGCGCCTGGTGTCAGGCGCTGTCCCTCCCCTGGCCGCCCGTCCTCTGGAGCGGGCAGCCAGGGTTCCGTGACCCGTGTGTCCCGGGTGCGGTCGATGCGGGCGTGTGGACCCAGCACCGGCCCCACAGCGTGCGCCCTTGCGGGCTGGCGTTGCTCGCTGCGGGGGCGGCGGAAGGGCGTCCCCGGGGGGGGTGCCTTCCGCCGTTGTGAGGGGCGCCTGGTGTCAGGCGCTGTCCCTCCCCCGACCGCCCGTCCTCTGGAGCGGGCAGCCAGGGTTCCGCGACCCGTGTGTCCCGGGTGCGGTCGATGCGGGCGTCTGGACCCAGCACCGGCCCCACAGCGTGCGCCCCTGCGGGCAGGCATTGCTCGCTGTGGGGGTGGTGGAAGGGCGTCCCCGGGGGGGGGGTGCCTTCCACCGTTGTGAGGGGCGCCCGGCGTCAGGCGCTGTCCCTCCCCCGGCCGCCCGTCCTCTGGAGCGGGCAGCCAGGGTTCCGCGTCCCGTGTGTCCCGGGTGCGGTCGATGCGGGCGTGTGGACCCAGCACCGGCCCCACAGCGCGTGCGCCCTTGCGGGCCGGCGTTGCTCGCTGTGGGGGTGGCGGAAGGGCGTCCCCGGGGGGGGTGCCTTCCGCCGTTGTGAGGGGCGCCTGGTGTCAGGCGCTGTCCCTCCCCCGACCGCCCGTCCTCTGGAGCAGGCAGCCAGGGTTCCGCGATCCGTGTGTCCCGGGTGCGGTCGATGCGGGCGTGTGAACCCAGCACCGGCCCCCCAGCATGCGCCCTTGCGGGCCGGCGTTGCTCGCTGTGGGGGTGGCGGAAGGGCGTCCCCGGGGGGGGGTGCCTTCCACCGTTGTGAGGGGCGCCTGGTGTCAGGCGCTGTCCCTCCCCCGGCCGCCCGTCCTCTGGAGCAGGCAGCCAGGGTTCCGCGATCCGTGTGTCCCGGGTGCGGTCGATGCGGGCGTGTGGACCCAGCACCGGCCCCACAGCGTGCGCCCTTGCGGGCCGGCGTTGCTCGCTGTGGGGGTGGCGGAAGGGCGTCCCCGGGGGGGGTGCCTTCCACCGTTGTGGGGGGCGCCTGGTGTCAGGCGCTGTCCCTCCCCCGACCGCCCGTCCTCTGGAGCGGGCAGCCAGGGTTCCGCGACCCGTGTGTCCCGGGTGCGGTCGATGCGGGCGTGTGAACCCAGCACCGGCCCCCCAGCGTGCGCCCTTGCGGGCCGGCGTTGCTCGCTGTGGGGGTGGCGGAAGGGCGTCCCCAGGGGGGGGTGCCTTCCACCTTTGTGAGGGGCGCCTGGTGTCAGGCGCTGTCCCTCCCCCGGCCGCCCGTCCTCTGGAGCAGGCAGCCAGGGTTCCGCGACCCGTGTGTCCCGGGTGCGGTCGATGCGGGCGTGTGGACCCAGCACCGGCCCCACAGCGTGCGCCCTTGCGGGCCGGCGTTGCTCGCTGTGGGGGTGGCGGAAGGGCGTCCCCGGGGGGGGTGCCTTCCACCGCTGTGGGGGGCGCCTGGTGTCAGGCGCTGTCCCTCCCCCGACCGCCCATCCTCTGGAGCGGGCAGCCAGGGTTCCGCGACCCGTGTTTCCCGGGTGCGGTCGATGCGGGCGTGTGGACCCAGCACCGGCCCCACAGCGTGCGCCCTTGCGGGCCGACGTTGCTCGCTGTGGGGGTGGCGGAAGGGCGTCCCTGGGGGGGGTGCCTTCCACCGTTGTGAGGGGCGCCTGGTGTCAGGCGCTGTCCCTTCCCCGGCTGCCCGTCCTCTGGAGCGGGCAGCCAGGGTTCCGCGACCCGTGTGTCCCGGGTGCGGTCGATGCGGGCGTGTGGACCCAGCACCGGCCCCACAGCGTGCGCCCTTGCGGGCCGGCGTTGCTCGCTGTGGGGGTGGCGGAAGGGCGTCCCCTGGGAGGGGTGCCTTCCACCGTTGTGAGGGGCGACTGGTGTCAGGCGCTGTCCCTCCCCCGGCCGCCCGTCCTCCGGAGCGTGCAGCCAGGGTTCCGCGACCCGTGGGTCCCGGGTGCGGTCGATGCGGGCTTGTGGACCCAGCACCGGCCCCACAGCGTGCGCCCTTGCGGGCCGGCGTTGCTCGCTGTGGGGGTGGCGGAAGGGCGTCCCCGGGGGGGGGTGCCTTCCACCGTTGTGAGGGGCGCCTGGTGTCAGGCGCTGTCACTCCCCCGGCCGCCCGTCCTCCGGAGCGTGCAGCCTGGGTTCCGCGACCCGTGTGTTCCGGGTGCGGTCGATGCGGGCGTGTGGACCCAGCACCGGCCCCACAGCGTGCGCCCTTGCGGGCCGGCGTTGCTCGCTGTGGGGGTGGCGGAGGGGCGTCCCCAGGGGGGGGTGCCTTCCACCGTTGTGAGGGGCGCCTGGTGTCAGGCGCTGTCACTCCCCCGGCCGCCCGTCCTCCGGAGCGTGCAGCCAGGGTTCCGCGACCCGCGTGTCCCGGGCGCGGTCGGTGCGGGCGTGGGGACCCAGCACCGGCCCCACAGCGTGCGCCCTTGCGGGCCGGCGTTGCTCGCTGTGGGGGTGGCGGAAGGGCGTCCCCAGGGGGGGGTGCCTTCCACCGTTGTGAGGGGCGCCTGGTGTCAGGCGCTGTCCCTCCCCCGGCCGCCCGTCCTCCGGAGCGTGCAGCCAGGGTTCCGCGACCCGTGTGTCCCGGGTGCGGTCGATGCGGGCGTGTGGACCCAGCACCGGCCCCACAGCGTGCGCCCTTGCGGGCCGGCGTTGCTCGCTGTGGGGGTGGCGGAAGGGCGTCCCCGGGGGGGGGTGCCTTCCACCGTTGTGAGGGGCGCCTGGTGTCAGGCGCTGTCCCTCCCCCGGCCGCCCGTCCTCCGGAGCGTGCAGCCAGGGTTCCGCGACCCGCGTGTCCCGGGCGCGGTCGGTGCCGGCGTGGGGACCCAGCACCGGCCCCACAGCGTGCGCCCTTGCGGGCCGGCGTTGCTCGCTGTGGGGGTGGCGGAAGGGCGTCCCCGGGAGGGGTGCCTTCCGCCATTGTGAGGGGCGCCTGGGGTCAGGCGCTGTCCCTCTCCCGTCTGCCCGGCCACTGCTGGGTGGGTTGCCGGGGTTCGTTGGGTGTGTGCGGTGTGTGTGGTGTCTGTGCCGTGCGTGTCGTGGTGCGTGGTGCTGCTCTTCCCTTGGTCCTCCGGTGCTCCCCTCTCCGGTGTCTCGGTGCGGTGTTGTGCTCGCCGTGTGCCCGCCGTGTCCCCTCCCCTGTGCGCGCCCCTTGCTCGTTCGCTGGCTACCCCTTGTTTTTTTCGCGGCTTCGTTGCTCTTTACCCTTTCCTCTACCCCTCTTCCTTGCATGCACTTTTTCCCTGCCTCCGCTTTTTTGTGTGTCTCTGTCTTTTTCCTTGTCGGCCCGGGCTTCCTCCTTTGAACCTGCGTAGAGAGAGGAGGGGGCGTAAACGGGCGTGCGGCGGCGGCGGTTTTGTCGTGACACGGCACCTCGGGCTGGCTGGTACGTCATGCGACATGCGTGTGCGACCGGCTTGCGCGTAAGTTTATCGCCCCACTTGCTCCCGTCTTGTCTCCTTATCCCTTTGGCCGCTACCTTTACTCGTTGCCCGTTCCTCGTGCGCGGCGTGACATGCAACATAACTGCTTCTTTCCCCACTACCTTAACGTGTCCTAGTCCTCCCGCCTTGCCGGGCGTTCGCTAATGTGTGACGACGGCACGACGCAATACTTGCCTAAGCGTCTAAGACAACCCTACTTTAGCGCCCGGACGACACAGACACGAGCATACGCTTCTGCTTGGGACCTGTGAGGGGAAGAGAACGTGGGTGCATGCACGTGTGTTTGTTGGGACCCGGCACACGTCGGCGCTATGCTATTTGTGTGTATGCTCCCCGTGTCCCTCTCCCTGGCTATTTGTGTGTTCTAATCAACGCAACCAAAAGGGTGGTTGTGCTGTTAGTGCAGTTGTCTCAGTTGCCCCGCGGTTTCTTTTTTCCCCCTCTCGGTTGGTGGCGCGGGCCGGGCGGTTGGCGACGTGGCACGACATGGTAACATACTTGCGTTCTTGGTGGCGGTGCGTGGCTTGCCTACTATTTGTTTGCATGCGGCGGCACACCTTTTGTCCCCTTTCGCTCCCTTTCGCCTCCTACATAAGCGGGCGTGCGGGTGGGCGGTGGGCACGTCTCGGTTACGCCTCGTGGTCACTATTTACTTTTGTTGGCGTGGTTGCCGTTCTCGTCTCGTGTCCGTTGCGTAGCGTAGCGTGGCATGCAACATACTTGGACCCGACTAGTCACGTTTTTTTTTTGTTGTTGTTTTTTTTTTTTTTTTTTTGGTGTGTTGTGCTTCACCTCGGTGGTTTTTTTTTGTTCCCCCTTGTTTGTCCCTTCATACCATTTTGCTCGTCCGTGGCGGTGATGGCCTTGCGGCGTTCCGGGCACGCGCGTGCGGGCATACCTTTCTTTCCCTATGTGAGCGGGGGTGAGCATAGGCATTCCTTCGGTGTCACCTCTTGTTGGTTTTCGTTGCCGGTGCGGTTTTCGTTACGCTTTTCGTGGCGGCGCACTTTGGCGTTGCTTGACTCTTAACTTCCTTGTATTGCGCTTGTTACGGCGTTATGCATACAACATATGGCATATAACATACTTGCTTTTCGGCGGCCGGTGGCGTTGTTGTTGCTTGTGTGTATTTTTCATGCACGACATGCAACATGCTTGGGTACTTGTGCGGCTTCTTTTTCCTTTTGTTGTGATCCCCTTCGCGCGTTACGGCGTTGTTGTATTCCCTACGTGAGGGGGCTTGCATTGCTTGGTCGTGTACTTGTGGTATATCTCTACCGTGGTGCGGTTCGTTACATACTTGTTCCCTCCTTGTCTACCTCTTACCGCGTTGTGCTTGTTTCGTTGGTTTCTAGCGTTGCGCGGCACATAACATACTTGTTTGTCGTCGGCCGGTGGCGTTGTTGTTGTCTATGTGTGGTTTGTTTTGGGGCGCGTGTTTATACTCTTCAACGAGGCCAGCATCAATGCATTCTTGGATCTGGCGCTCGATTTCTTCAACCTGTTCCTGTGGAGCGGGATAGGGACGACGCCTCACTCGCGTCTTTTCAAATTCTGGTTTCAATTTCAGGTCCATCTGGACCAGTTTTTTACAAGAAAGGGGAGGCGGCAAGGCGCCGAACACCTCCTCATAGGTTATCAGCAGTTTCTTCAGGCGGGGGTCAAGGTTAAGACTCTCGAGTTTCTGAAGGAAATCCTCCTCAGCATGGAGGTTGCTTTTTCCATGTTCTTTCTTTTTCTGCCAATCAGCAGTTTCGGCAGGCACAGTACCACCGTCCCACTCAGGGGGACATTGCTGCCCATAGTGTAGAGAATACACTAGAGGTATCTCAGGATCAGGCAGCGTATAGGACTCATCGTCCTCCTCAGACCAGATGGAGTATTTCCAGGTCTGTCTGAGGTATTGCAGCCGCTCTTGGCGCTCAATACCTTCGGCCTTCAGGTACAACAGCGGCCGGAGTTCTTGAGTGTCATGCTCAGACAATGGCATGTTATTAGCAGCAGGCCGCGCCAGAGCATCAGCACTCCGGGCCACGGGTTCACCTGTGTGCACAGGCTGCATGTGTAGCACTGGCTTCCACACAGGGGAAGCGGGTTCAGAGGTTGACTCTAGATCTACCTCCTCTAGCAACAGCTGGGCTAGGAAAGCACTATGTTTTAGTAGGGATGCAGATTCGCAGCGAATTCCATTTTAATTCGCCGAATTCGCTGCGAATTCGTTCGCAGCGCGAATTCGCTGCGAATTCGGCCTGAAATTCACAGTACTGCGAACTCGGGGCGAATTCGCGCTGAGAATTCGCAGGCGACCGCAAAATGATCACGCGTGCGCCGTCTTTTGTCAGAATGAAAACCTAACTTTGAATTGTGCTATGCAATAATTTTTTCGACTTTACACAGTGAAAATTATGATCATTCTGCTTTGATTGACCCATTTAGTTTCTTGCTGTGTGCCTGCGTACTCATTTTCGAGAAAAAAATTATTTTTTGAGTTTCCAACACACCGCTGTTTCCGCCTCGCTTCAGTGAACACGACAGTGCCCTCCATTCTTCCCAGTACCCCACCAGTTCGGAGAAAACCGCGTCGCGAACTTTTAATTTTCAACTTTTTTTTTCGACTTTGAACAGTCAAAATGTGTTCTCCCTTGCCTACCCTTTATATCGGTCCCCTCCTTACCCTTTCCGGAGCCGTGCATGCAGAGAAATCCTTATTCCCAGGTTTGAAAAAATCCAGATTTCACAGCGCATTGTGACAGTCACATGGTGATGATTATTGAGCATCATGACAATCATAATGTTAATTTAAATTGATTGCCCACGTTTCCCTTGTATTTGCTATCCTCTCTCTTAGATGAATTCGAGTCCAATCATTCAATTCAAGAATGCAATGAATGAAGGCCCAATAAGGGCAACAAGTGGTTCACATGTGATGGCTTGTGTGTGGATTGGTGATTTTGCATGCTTTGTTGCTGCTTCTTTTCCAAAAGGCATTTGAAAGAATCAAGGAAGGGTCTATACTTGGAAATTTGGACTTCTTGGTCTTCATTTGTTTTCTTTTTGTCAAATGGTTTACGCATGGCGAATGCAAGCAACAACAAACAACGAAAATTGCAAGGTGATGGAAGCTTTTGGACTTGGAATCTTTTATGCCATATGGTGCTGGGGAGAGGCATACCCATATGCAAAGAGGTGAATTGCAAACTGGAAGGTAAATTGTAGGTGCCTATGGATTCTCAGCCTCGGATGAATTCAAGCGAATTCTGGGGAATTTGAATTTTAAGTTGCGAATTCAAATTCGGGGCGGTCCGCGAATTCGTGCGAATTCGGGGCGAATTCGAATTCGAGCGAATTCGTGCGAATTTGAACCTGCATCCCTATGTTTTAGGTCAACACGGCTGGGATCAACAGAGGGAATAGTGCTGGCGATCTCAGACAGTTGGTCGTCAGCATCCTCTTTTACAGCTGCAGGTTCCAGATAGTCATCAGGAGACTCACACCCTGTAAGTGTGGCAGATAGGTGCTCAGGAGATCGACTTTTGAGATCATAAAGGGTCAGGCCACAATTTTCGGCCATGACCTCTTTTAGTAGCACCTGGTCTAGGTCACACAGGGGTACAGGATTGAGAGATCCATCGACGATGGACAGGAAACTGGCCCACTCAGGGGCCTGCATAGCTGTGTCTGAGTCCTCAGGCACATAGATGGGGCCGTCGGGGAGTTGCACTCTTCCCACGGTCATTCGATCTAGCATACGGCGCCAGTAAGCATGTTCACCAGAGCAACCCCAGTCAGGGGTGCACATAACAACCCTTCCTCCTTCATAAGCGATTTTTGTTAGAACCTTCGCGAGCAGGGAGAAGAGGGGTTAGCATACGCTAGGCCCATTGCTTTCCAGAAGAAACAGAAAGCATTGTTCAGTTGTTTCGAGCAGTACAACTGCATGATGTGCTGTTGTTGGCTCGCAAACAATTCCACCTGGATCTCATCCAGGTTTACCTGAGTGGGCGGCCAGTCCATTTTCAAGAACGTGACGGGCCAGTTGGTAGTTTTCAGTACGATAGTTCGTCTTGGCTGCGTAGCGCAGCCCAGACTCTTTTCCTCCTGACAGCTCCAAAGGAACGGAGAATAGCCCACTGCCAAAGTCGCAGTGTAAAGAATAGGGACGCTGTAGGGACAGCATTTTTACCTGGGGGTTTCTTCGTAGAAAGTCAGTGCCAATGACGATGTCAAAGGCGTCAGTGTCCAACACTCTGCAGTGTTGGGTCACGGTTTTGTCGCCCAGACATATGGTCACATCGACCCCCCCCAAGGAATGGATGGTTCGCCCATCCCCTACTCTTATGGCCACGGTCTTAGTTTTCCTGAAAGTCTTAAGCAGGCGCCGGGCCACTATGGAAAGTGTTGCACCGGTATCAAGCACCGCTCGAAAAACCTGATCCCCGATTTTCACGAGGATCCAGAAAACCAAGTCCTCCTCTTCGGAGCCGCCCCCCTATTCCTCATCAGGGAATTTCACATCCAGCCCTGCAGCCATGCGGGACTTGGCCATCCAGGCCAAGCGCCTCTTCTTGGAATTATTCCCCTCAGGGGTAGCGTTATCCCCTTGGGGGCGTTTCTTAGGGTCACCTGCGGCAGGAGCCGTGTAGCAGCAGGTGTGGGTGTAGCAACGGGCGCTGATGAGCGCCTCTGGGGGTTAGGGGGTCCAGTTTTGCCACCCCCCTTTCCACCTCCTTTACCTTTATCCCCATTCGGGGGATTTCTGGCGGGTGTCTGGGTCTTCTGGCGTTCCGCCTCCTGACGCTTGAGTTTGTCACTCTCGCGTTTCTTGATGTGGCATTCGTCCTCGTAGTGACGACGTTTGCCACAGTAACCACGGGTGATGGTACACCTGAAGTGGTCCTGATGGGTCACAGTTTTCCCATCTTTGGTATGCTGCTGACGTTTCATCTGCAGCATACAGCCACTGCGAAGATCGCAGTCTGAGGCATGACAAGGTCCCCCCTTGTCATTCACAGGTCTGCAGTAGAACAGGGGGGTTGTGCCTGCATCAGGTTGAACCTCGTTCATGGCACGTAGGTTGCCCCTCCCTTTACAACCTCCCTGGTTGGTGTTAGTGGGATTTTTATGCCCCTTCCCTTCGCCACGTTCGGGGGTAGGGGTACCACCTCGTCCCAAATGCTTCTTGAGGAATATCTCCATGTGGGAGTCATTCTCTCTCTCAAGAGCTAGCTCAATCGAGAGGTCCACCAGATCATCGTACGAGTGGGTCCTGCTCTTCCTCTCAGAAGTGGAGCGGCAATCATCCCACGTACGCTGGGGGATCTTACTCATGAGCCACAGGTGGGGCTCAGTGGCTCCGTAGGAGCCGACGTTCATCCTCGAAAACAAGTACTCCAAGTCGCACACATACTCAGAAATTTGTGCAGCGGATGGAAACTCAGGGAGCATAGGTAGCTCCTCGATCTGTGTGCGTACGCTGAGGTCAGTCTCATAGACTGGGAATGTTTTCTCCAACCTCAGGAGTACCTCTGCCCAGGTAGAACAGGTTTTCACAATCTGTTTTACCTGTTTTTGCAAAAACTTCTTTTTCCATGAGCGTTTTAGCAGTGAACATTTGGTGGTCACATCCACATGGGATTGGCCAGTCAACAAAAGGAACTCTGCAAATTCTTCTGCCCATTCGGGCAGATTTTTGGGGTCGAACTCCGGCAGTTCCAGCTGGATGTTCGCCTGGGCAATTGGTCTGCCCGTCTTCCCACCCCCCGGAGTTAGGCCTGAAAGCGACACGCCGGCAAGAGGTGCCAGGGCTGACAGGCCTCTTCTCTCAATCTCTGTGACAGGCACGTCCTGTAGATCAGCCATAGGCACTGTCCTGGCACGGGGCTGAAAGGGGCTGGGGCAGGTGCTGGCTCAGCTAGCACTACACAATCCCCATATATGGGCGAACTCCTTAAAACCGGTTTGTTTTCTCTGTTTTCTGCTCTTTTGGTGCCCTTTGCTACCTTTCATTGAAACGGGCACCCTCAAAATATACACAAAAATGGTATTATACATGAAAAATGGAATTTTTGACCTCAAATACCCCCTCCATGGGGTTTGAACCCACACTCTACCAACCTTAGAGTTGTGTTTTTCCTCTAAGCTACGACCTGTCGTCGACGATCTCAGAGAAAACCGTAGTATAATAAAAAATTTGGAAAATCAGCACTCCTTACATGCTCCAACCACTATTAACCTCCCATGCTCTTAAAACCGGTCACGCGCTCACTGAGTTGTTCAACTAGTGATTTGCTGTACCCAGAGCTTTGATTTCTGATGCAATCCAAAATGTTTTAAGGATATAAAATTTTAACAAAATGACAGAAGGAAATGAGACACTCGATTTTCACGAGTTCGTGCTGAAATTGCCGGATTCGGCGTGGAACCTGAGTTCTGAGTCGTTGGAACATGCAGCACAGTTGGCAAAGGAAGGCGCAATGAGTGGTCTCAGTCCTTGGCAGGCAGCGTCACTGTAGTCCAAACTTACAGGAAAGAAAACACTGGCCACTGTCAAAGACACGATGGCCTTGGTTCGTGATGCCTTACTCACCTTAAAGGGCGACGACATTGGCAGAACAGGAACGTCGTCGCATCGCGAAGACGTCTTCTTGGCATGCGAAACTTTGAGCGGTCCCAAGGACCACGCTGGCCCCGCGTCGGACAAGGAGTCCACGTTCGTGTGGCGCGATGAGGTTCTGTCGCTTCCTTCACGCTTGTCTGCACTCCTGGAAGAGCGAAAGGTTTTGCAAGACGAGTTTCGCAGAAAAAAGATGTTGAAGCACCTGCCAGTGTTCGACGAGTTCCATAGGGCAGCTGTTAATAACGCGCCAACGCACAAACATCCAGCGGACGCGGAGAAGCGTCGTTGGGAACAACAGGTAAAAGACGCCATGCGAGTCCTGGGAGTAGTCTTAGCACGCGAAGATGACACAACGGTAGCTCCGGAAGCACCTGTTTCATTGGTACTATGTGAACATTTGTTTGCAATGTTGGGTGCGCTGGACTACAGCATCCAAAGCTCCCGGCGAGTGGCAGTAGATAAACGGTTTGAACAACCTGCGATTGCACCAGAGTTACTCTCGAAGGATGACATGTCACTACTTCAGTCGCGCAACAAATTACAAAAAGACCTGAGAGGCACGCGTTTCTCCCCTTACTCGCATCGTAGTTCTTTCCGTTCGTTTTCAACACGAGGCCGTTTTGATCCACGGAGATCTGGCAAAGGAGGCAAGGGCAAAGGTAAGGGTCTCACCCAAAGATTGGTGCCACGTAACGACAAGTTAGATGAACGACCACAGCAGTAGCTTGACTGTAGAGGATTTATTGGCACCAGCCGTGTGCGTGCCACCGCCGATCCATCCCCACATGCCACTCTATTTGCGCTGTCGTGCACAATTGCATGAATGGGAAACGTTGAAGGACACATACGCGGCGTCAGTGATTCGCAATGGGCTGCAGCTTGATTGGGTTGACGGTTTTGATCCGGATCGGCCAACCGACGACTTCCGTCCTCGTTCTTCCCACGCAGAGGTAACCGACCCTGAATTGGTAAAACACGTGTTGGATGCAGTGCAACAGGGTTGCATGGAACGCGTCGAGCGAAAAGACATTAAGTGTTGTGCAAGTATGTTCGCAGTGGACAAAGCGTCAGACGAGGCACATCCTGAGGGAGGCCGTCGACCTATCACCAATTTGAAGAACGTGAACCAGTTTGTACAGACCACCTATTTTCGTTTGGTCACTCTGTGGGGCATTTTACCGTTCTTGGGACCCGGTCAGTATGCTTGCAAAATTGACCTGAAAAGTGCTTATTTTCACATGGGTATCCATCCGCGGCATCGATCTTATTTGGGGGTCTACGTCGACGGTGAATTTTACAGGTGGTGCGTTTTGCCGTTTGGATTAAACGTTGCACCACGAGAATGGCAACGCCTCATGCAACCAATTTTAAATGCCGTGCGCGAACGCGGAGCACTCGTTTGGGTCTACTTGGACGATTGGCTCATCATTGGCAATACTTACCGTGAATGTCTGGAACACACACGTTTTTTGGTACAACTTTTGCATCGGTTGGGTATATTGGTCAATGTCCCAAAATCATGTTTGGAGCCGTCTCAAGAAATTATAATGCTTGGTTTTATGCTAAACTTCAGGGAAGGATTCGTCGCGGTACCTCCAAAGCGCCTACAAGCAATTTTTCGGGACGTGAACAGACTGGCACACAGTCACACACCATCAGTGAGGCGATGCGCCTCCGTTCTTGGAAGAATCCGTTCCTTGTTGTTCGCCATGCCCCATATCCGACTCCTCAGCGACGCCCTGGCGGTGCACGTGGCGGTGGCAGTCCAGGCTGGCTGGGAGGCAGACGTGGCGCTCCCGGAGCGCGTGTCACGTCAGTTGATGGATCTGGCGGACGAGTTACACCAGTGGAAGGGACGCACCTTCGTAGTTTCCATGGGTCACGTCAGGGACATGTACTCGGACGCGTCAGATCTGGCGTGGGGCGGAGTCCTTCAAGGGAATGCCCAAGCAGCGTTCGGTTGGTTCCTGAATCGAGAGGAACACATAAACGTCAAAGAGTTCAGGGGAGCCCTACTGACGATTCAAGCGTATGCGCTGAGGGACACCACGCTGCGATTTTTCACCGACTCAATGGTCCTTTACTGGTATCTCCGCAAGTGGGGAGGTCGCAAGCCGCGGTTCAACGCATTGATTCTCCAACTGTGGAATTTTACACAAGCCAATCGCATCGAGATTCAACCGTTTTACGTGCACACCTCGGTGAATCCGGCGGACATTTGGTCTCGGCTTCGTTGGACACCGTCGGAGGCTACCTTCCCGTCGGACGTGTTGACTTGGATCCTGGAGGAGTTCAAAAGTTGGATTCAGCCGGAAATCGATTGGATGTCAAGGAGTTCCAATGCGGTGTGCAGCAAGTTCGTCAGTCCGTGTCCTCAGCCGGGGGCTTACGCCATCGATGTCTTCTCCCAGAATCTAACTTTACTTTCACCGGGGTGGGTCTTCCCGCCGTTCAAGCACATACCTCAGTTGGTCAACAAAGTGTTGGAGTCACCAGGGGTGAAGGTTCTCATGGCTCTGCCGTACAGGCCGCGCGAGGTTTGGTGGAACCTATTGATGAAACACGTGAAGTTCGCAGTGAACACGTCGGAGTTCCGTTTGCAAATGCCAGACGGCACGGAGACACAACCACGTTTCGTGTTGACCTTGGCGTATGTTTGCGTGAATACTATCAATTGCGAGGAGCTACCAACGAAGAGGCGACGCTTATCATCAATGAAATCGGGAAGGACACCTTGAAACGTTACAATTCTGCGTGGCACATGTTTGGTGAGTTCTTGTTACAAGACGCGGCGCTTGCTCCACTGTTAAAGGTGGAGCGCTTTGGTCAAATCCCACTGATGACGGTGGCAGTGCAACTTTTAAAGTTTTCACGCACGCATTCTTTAAGTGCTGGGCGTATGGCGTATTCAGCAGTGTGTTTATTCCCGTGCTTTTCGCAACTACGTTTCGAGGGTATGCTACGCAACTTGAAACGTGACTGATTCGTCAGTGTTCCTCATTATCATCGTTTCTATGATGTACGGCGTCTTATACAAGTCATGCATCAGCAACCTGTGGAGACGGAAGCTCAGCTGCGCTTGCAAGCCATTTTGTCCTTGAGATTCTTTCCCTTATTCCGAGGCGTTGATCTGGCGCGATCACGTAGGGATATCCAACGCGCTGCTCAGCCTTGGTTCATTTCTGCTAAGCGCAAAGGGAGGAGATACTATGCACGTTATCCTATTCACAATGTTACGCCACCGTCAATTGATCCGCAGCGCTGCTTAGCGCGTTATTTGGAGGCTACTGGTGATTACGAGGGTTCTGAGATTTTTGTGTCCCTACGAAAGCCACGGAAGCCTTTATCATCTGATACCATCAACGGTCTCACTACTCGCTGGTTAAGGAAACACCTACTGGAATTGGGGGAACTGGAGACGGATTCGTTTTCCGCGCATTCTACACGAGGAGCAGCAGCAACTGCACTAATCTATCTTGGCATGGATCCGCATGTGGTAGCAGCATTGGGTGATTGGTCCTGTTACGATACATTCAGGAAGTTTTACGACAGGACCAGAGCTCTGTTGCGCATCGCGCAAGTTCTGGTCCCTCCTGATCTGGCGACTGGAGAAGCGGCGCGCGCTTCGCGCCTGGCGATTAATTAATTCTTATAAAGGGTTCAGTTCACGGGAGCTCAGTTCTTCCGTTCTGTTGCCCATATATGGGGATTGTGTAGTGCTAGCTGAGCCAGCTCGGATTTACCCGAATAGGTGAGGAGGAAAGAAGAGATGGCGAAGCAATAGCACTACACAAGACACATATATGCCCACCCTGTCCCTCCCTTAAGTTCTTCGCTCACCGTGAAAAGCAGTTGACACTTGGGTCGTCGGTTGCCACGGTTTTAAGAGCATGGGAGGTTAATAGTGGTTGGAGCATGTAAGGAGTACTGATTTTCCAAATTTTTTATTATACTACGGTTTTCTCTGAGATCGTCGACGACAGGTCGTAGCTTAGAGGAAAAACACAACTCTAAGGTTGGTAGAGTGTGGGTTCAAACCCCATGGAGGGGGTATTTGAGGTCAAAAATTTCATTTTTCATGTATAATACCATTTTTGTGTATATTTTGAGGGTGCCCGTTTCAATGAAAGGTAGCAAAGGGCACCAAAAGAGCAGAAAACAGAGAAAACAAACCGGTTTTAAGGAGTTGGCCCATATATGTGTCTTGTGTAGTGCTATTGCTTCGCCATCTCTTCTTTCCTCCTCACCTATTCGGGTAAATCCGAGACCTTAGGCAACAGCCTTGAGACCCTTGATCTCTTGAGATCTTCGGCCAGGGTACTCAGTCCTGGAGAGAGAGAGGGCAACTCTGGCTTGGGTAAGGGTTCTGCAATACCCAGTTTAGCCTTAATGGCCTCCGATAGGGCCGTCACATCTGGATCTTCTGATCCAGACAGGAGTTTAGCCAACAGCTCGGCCGTATGATCCAGGGCACCGTAGGTTGGCCTTGGATGATGTTGTTCTTCGACTCGAGTCGGGCCCACTTCGGGAGCCCTTGGGGTTGGACAACATGGTCTTGGATACTCAGGTCTTAGTCGTCTTGGCAGGGAAGCAGTGGACGGAGGACCAGAGTGTGCGTAGGACCCCAGGTCTGTACGTGGTCTGGATCCATGTACAGCCAATGGCTCCTCTCCATCTTCCCCACGGATGGATTTGTAGTACTCCGCATGTAGGATGTACTCATCCATCTTCTTCTTCAGCTCCTCATACTCCTCAGGTCCTTCAATGGTAGTTGAGGATGAAGCTGGACAATTGGATCTGGATATTGAGGCAGCTACACGTCTGTGGAGGTGACTGAAGCTGTCTCCACCGTGTGCTGCTAAGGCCTCGGTGGTAAGGCCTTTATTTTCTTCCGCCCTTCTGCGTTCTGGATCTCCTTGGGACCCAGATGCGCCACTGAGATGATGTGGAGCGCTGTAAGGTGGTTCACTCATTGGGTGGGCCATGCTGCCCATTTGCACTTGGACAGTTCGGATAGGCCAGGTCCTGACGCTTGGCGTGGACATGATGAACTTCTTGTTGAGCTTTTGTTCTGCACTTCTTCTCAGGGTCGGTTCAAAAGGTCACAAGAGACTGCCTCTGCTACCAGAAAGATGTCCTTGAATTATGCCCTAGATATTTTGATGTATTCCTGCAGGTTTTGTAGTTGAAAACCCCAACCAAAGCAGCAAGTAGAGCAAGGACAGGATGTGGATCGAATCAATGATTGGTTTTGGAATCCAGTGTAACACAGAAGGGCTGCAGATAGACAAAGCAGGTTTATACACATAGATTCAATCACAAATGGATAATACAAAAGATTTTATATGAAAATTGGTCTGACTCCTGCCTCAGAGGTTGCAATAGGCACTTCATGTGCACTCCTTTGGGTGAAATGGTGCTGGTTAGGACTGAGGGGCATAGATGTCAGGACCACACAGAAAATGACTTGGCCAAGCAACTGAATTCAGAAACAGTTACAAGGTAGGACCACAATAAGTGGTAGAAACAATTGAGTATAGGGGTCTTGGGGTGGGAGACCACTAGGCTTAACCTCCAAGGCTTAAAGCATGAAATGCCTGTTTTATTTCGGTATATCCTCCATGAAGGAAGGTACCTGCGCTCAGTTGAGTGGTAGGGGTGAACTTCATGGGGGGCTAGGGTCACAACCCTAGTTACTTTGAGAAAGTGTACTTTAGGCAACTGAAGCCGGTTCGGACCCCCGTGGCCATCTTGGGGTCACTTGGGGTGTGTATCTATGTGCCGGCAAGCCGCCATTGGCTGATATCATACTCTCCTGTCCACCTGAACTAACCCGATGTGATAGTGTGATAGGTTTGGCCATTCCGGCTACGAGCGGCCATATTCAGTAACGAGGTGCCGCCAGCGGAGATTTATATATCAGAATAACAGGAATCAACAGGGTTTTATTATCATAATGTTTCCGTAATTTTTCAGCCTTTCGTTCTGATGGTCAATGTATCGGCGACTGTCAGTTGGCTCGCGATTTTGCGTTAACCGATTGGTTAACTGTTATTTCCAGATATTTTGGCGGATATTCCGTTGAAGGGTCAGATTTCATCAGCAAAGGGTTCGTTGCTTCCGCAATTCTCTAAATAAGCACTCGAAATTTTAATCAGAATTTTTCGCGATGTCGAAATCGGATTTTCGACTTCGACATCGCCGCACTTCATTTGGACTTCTTCGAGTGGTCATACTCCTTTCCCTATGCCCGAATCAGGTTTCCCTTATACTTGCCACCCATTTGACTTGGAGATATAAGGGAAACAAAAGTGAATCGTGGGACCACTTCGAAGGGCCATATCTACGAGCGAGTGTGAGGAAAGAGAATAAGGAAGGTTGCGTTGCAAACGCCTGGGTCTCAACTTAATTTAGGAAGCATCAAACGCCTTTGGTGCGTACACATGCCCGGTGTTGCAAGGGATAATGGTCAAGAGGGTATAAAGTGATATATAACTCTTGGACCGTGCAACCGAATATTTTAATGCGACTTTCGAGTGTACCGCATGAGTGTTGGGGTTGCATAGATACTTTCCTTGGGTTCCTACGTATTTTTAACGTGAAGTTATGCCCATGGAGGGGCATGGCATATCATGGTGGGAGCCACTTTTGAGGGTATGTTTTATATGCATGGTATATGTCTTGATATGCTCACGCCCATGTTATATATCTTCGTGTGGCCGAAGAGATGAGGAGCCATACGTGACAAGGGTTTTGTCCATGTCCCAATTGTGGAATTCAAAGCGCTAGACTAAGTCTACCGCATATGTATTGCTCATGGTATGTTTGGGAAAGAGATCCATGAGTGCACTCCCATTTTCATGGGGCATGTAGATATGGGTGGCGAAGGTATCTCCATGCGCCCGATTGGGGATCCAAGTGGGGGAATTGTTCCCAAATGGTTCCAATCATTTGTGTATTGAACCATGAGCGGATATCATGGGTGAGCATAGAGATGTAGTATCATGACGACTTTGTATTTGGACATATTTTCATGTTTTTGACCTCATTTTATGCTCATTTTTGTGTTTTATGTGCTCAACTGGTCGGCTAACAGCAAAGTGCCTAGAGATCCGTGAACTATGGTATGTTGCTTATATGTTGGCATATGCTTGCGTGTTGTACCTCACCATATGCCGGATCACGTGGTCACTTTGGCTTGGCACACGAGGCCTCACAAAATTAGGTCTCACACTCATGAGCTGACTTGTGAAGCATGCCATGTACATAACCGGAGGAGTTTCGGAGCCAATGATGGGATATTCTTGGGCATGGACCTTTGGTCTATATCACCCTTGTATATTACTCTCCGGTTTGACACATGTATGGAGCATATGAACATTTGCGATATGCATTTTTGAGTATATAATTGATTTTTGGGCATAATGGTGTGATTTGCCTGATTTTGCCATGTTGTGAGGTCATCCTCATGGGGCAGTTCTCCAAGTCCATTCGACTCCAAGTCCAACCAAGGTTATGTCAGGGTAGGGCATGGTCCTGAGTGCCACTCTAGGCCATGACACGCCACCTCCCCCATTGGGCTAGGATTTAGAGGCTTGGGAGTGAACACATTTTTGGGGTTTGTGTAATGATTTGTGGCACATGGCATTCAGCCATCTCATTTGACCTGGTTCAGGGCAACATGTTTGTGAGTCAAGGGAAGGTCTTGAGTCCAGGGAATGAGGGGTCTATGGCTGTGAGTGTGTAAGTTTCCATCTTTCCCCAACTTTGCTTTATTTGTGTTCATATGCCAATTTCAGGGCTTTCTTCCTTGGTGCAATTCTTGTACATGCCCGCCATCGTGAGACCATCGATGTGCTGAACGGAAGCCTGCAGCCTGATTTGGATTGTGAATTGGGTTATTGCTATACTTGTGGGATCTGGTTGCTGTTCAGGGTTGAAGGAGGATTACATTTTCTATATTTTTGGATTTGGACCCTGGATTTTGAGGATTTTGAGAAATGCAATCGTTGATCCGGAGCAAGTCAGCAGGGGTGACAGGCGGAAGGGGCACAGCGGGGGCCGGTCCTGGTAGGGACCTTCTTTATGGTAGCAGAGGCTTACCTGCTGCCCCTACCAACCGCCGACCCGGGGACTTGGGCCCTTATGAGCCCTGCCCAAGTACGCCCCGGGTGCGTATTGTGGACTCGGTGGAGACCACGCCGGAGATTGGAGCCATTGAAGAACGGAGACGTTCGAGAGCGTGGCGAACTCCGGAAGTTGAAGCCCGAAGAGAAGTACGACATTCGGGAAGAGGAGGACGTGACATGGAGGACTTGGTCTCCATGTGTGAGCGTCGCTGCCGAAAGGCATGCAACCTCCGCTCCGCCGCGGAGGACTCTGATGAGGCTTGCCATTCAGGCAGCAGTGGAGGACGGGCCCGGCGCTACCGGAAGCGCGGGTCACCCAAGTCCGCGGCAAGGGACGCCGGGGCTATGGACACGGACCCCAGCCCGGTCAGGCTGTGGGAATCCGAGGGGCACTCTGAGGGCTATCGGACAGCCTACGAGCCACCTTCGGAGTCGGAGACGCCCGCGCCGATCGCGAGGGCGCATACGGCCCCCGAGCCCGCCCTGCAGCACGATGCCGAGGGCTTGGAGAGGCCAGCCAGGGCCCGGACGGCACCTGTGCCCCGGCACACAGGACGAGAGACGGACGCCATAGGCGATACGCCCATGGGCGAGGAGTCCGAGGTGCCGAGAACCGTGGGATGTGCTGAATCCGGCGGAAAGCACGCTGCGTGCCACTGCGAGCACGTGTCCTTCCTCATGGGCAAGTACCCGAAGATGGGGATGGACGCCATCGTGCATCGCCTTGACCGCCTGGACAACGCCAAGGACGGTCTAGAGGAGGACGTCGCGGGGATCCTGGACGACCAGTCAGCCGCGGAGAACCACATGGAGGAGCTGCGAGCGGATCAGGCCCGGTACCGGGAGAATCTGGAGCTGGCCCTGCAGAAGCAGCAGCAAGTGGTGGACAGCCTCCTCCACTTAGTGGAGGACATGTCGGGACGCCTGAAAAGGCTAGAGGAGCGACAGCCCCTCGCCTCGGGTCCGGAGCTCCCGGCAAAGCCGGCCGCGGTAGAGCTGGTGGAGCGGGTTAAGACCCTCAGGAGCGCCATGGAGAAACCCATGGGCGGCCCTGCAGAGGCACCCTACGCGCCTCCGCGTGTTGACCCGGGTGCGCTGCCGTTTGTTCCCATGTTCAGCGAATCCACAATGCTCGGGGAACACACGGCACCGGCTGGATCCATGCGGGAAGGGCACGTAACCACGGACCCGAGGAGCCTGACGGTACAGATGTCCCATGCCGCCCAGGATGTACCGATCACGACGAATATGGTGGTTTATGCGGAAGAGAAGATCGAGAACCATACCATTCAGGGGCGAACCATGGGATGCGCCGACGGACATGGTCGAGGTCATCCAGGCGGAAACCTGTGGGCGAAGGACCCCAATACGGGGATATGGACGGCCGGTGGAGCAAATCCTTCCCGCATTCCAAACCCCATGGGTTCAGGCCCAACTGGACCGCACTCCATGGAGGAGAGGGATGTACGGGGAGTGTACTCACACCCACCGGCCACAGGTGGTATCCGTCTCGGTGAAGTGGTGGCTGGAGACGTCGGAGACGCCATCAGGATTGACGACCTCAGGGGAATCAAAATCCCCTACTACGATGGTAACCCCTCCAACCTGGATGACTTCATCCTGGATTGGGAGGACTTCGCCGAGGAGGTCGTCGGCGAGATGCGGGGAGCGCCGCGGGACAAGTGGGTGTGCCGGACATTCCCACACCGGCTGGCGCAAGACCTGAAGGAGGAGCTGCGGGATCAGATCCGAGAAGGATTGATCCGTACGGAGCAGGCCTGCCTTCAGTCGCTGGAAGACGAGGAGCGGGTGGACGCTCCGAACCAGAAGCTGGAGGATCTGTGGTCCATTCCGCTGCCGCTGGACCGCGGTGAGTTGCGGGTCCGGGAGTGGAACCGGTATCTGCGGAAGTACCGCAGATGCCTCAAGCTGGTGGAGGACTGGAACGAGGCCAGCGAGATCCGCCACCTCCTGAAGGACGTCCTCCCCAGCAACTGGAAGAGGAGAGTGGAGGACGAGGAGAAGAAGAGGGAGAAGAAGCGAGTGGCGGTGAGGATTATGGCGGCGGAAGATACCCATGCGGGTATCATGGAGTTCTTCAGGAGGAACCTGGGCGAGCCCAACCGGATGTTGGGACTGAAGAACGCCGTGTACGTGGAGGTATTCGCAGACTCCATGGGGCAAAGGTTGCTGCGCCTCAACAACGTGGAGTGGAGGCGCGGGGAGCCGCTGAGGATGCAAGTCATCTTCGCCCGCATGAGCCTTGACGAGATCGTGAAGCACATCACGGTGGAGTTGAAGCTCAATGCGAAGAACGAGGCCCACGTGCAGGATCGACATGGTCATGGACAACGAGGCCACCGAGAAGACCGCCATCATCGGGAGATCCAAGAGGACACGGCCAACTCCGCGGAGGAGGGTAGTGGAAGTGGCCAAGACCACTGGACCGGGTCCCGGGAGGATTATGAGGAGGACCACTTCTTCGCGTTTGTGGCGCACAACGTGAGGAACCATGGGCAGGATCGGTCCAGATGGAGCCAGGTGGGACCCAATAAGAGCAGAGCGCCAAGGAGGATCGGGAACCCACCGCTCTCGTTCCGGGAGGACAGGTCTCAGCACGACGGGTGCTGGGTCTGTTATGGCAAGGGAAACAACCATGCACACGACCACCGTCAGTGCAAGGTGTATGAGGCGGACAAGAAGGCCTACTTCGCCGCTCACCCCGAGAAGAAGCCCAAGGAGCAGCGAATTTCCGATTGGAAGGCGAAGGGCGGAGACGGGGGAAAAGGCCAAGGCAAAGGCCAAGGAAAGGGCGGAGGAAGAGGCTATGGTGGTGGACCTGGCCAAGACCGACGAGTGAGGTCGATCGAGGAAGTTGCTGAGGACATGTTGAGGACGTTGGAGGAACTCAAAGCTCAGCAACGTGGTGGACAAAGTCCTGGCGGATCGCAGCCGGAAGGGGCTGCGAGAGGCCAAGTCTAGAGGAGCCCCCACGGGAGTGGGACCTCGGAGGTCTCTCCTCCGAAAATCAGTGGAATCCCAGAGAAAGCGAAGGCACATCGGGTGCCGAAGAAGGCTCCGGAAGAGCCAAAGCCACTGAGTTTCGCCACTCCCAACCCCTTGAGCGCCCTGCCAAGGGAAGTACATGTGGGTACGGGACATGGCAAGAAGGAAGAAGCGACCACGGAGAGCCCCGTGGACGGGCAGGACCAGCCCAAGATCTACACCATCCGTGACCATACCCTTGAAGTCCTGATGCACCCGGACGTGCTAGAGTTGCATGCCGTGAGAGTCGTCCATACACCTCATGGCGACGAGCGGCAGTTGCACTTGAAAGTGCGAGTACGGTGCGGACGAGAGGAAAAGGTGGTGGATGTGTTGGTGGATACGGGTGCCCAGGTGAGCCTGGTCCGGAGAGGGTTGTTCAAGGAGGAACTCCTGCAGCCCAGCCGTAGACCGGTACGCCTGAAGGTCGCCAACGGAGAGATTATGGGTGGTGGCACCCATGAGGCCACTATCAGTATGGAATTCTGGGAGCATGAGCGCTTGAACCGCCCTGATCAGGCGAGGAGAAGCACTCTATCCGGGAACTTCTATGTGGCCGACATTACCGATTGGGATATGATCATGGGGTATGACTTCATGGTGGCCAACGCCATTGGAGCCCTTCCCCATCGTGCAACGCTGGTCCGGGAGGATGATGAATGCCTCACATGGCTGTCAACGGACTATGCATGCGGATCATCCCAATGGAATGCTGAGGAAGAGGATCGGATCGTCCGAGCGGTGCAAGCTGTGGGTGCCAAGTCGAGAGGAGACCGCGGAGTTCAACTCACGGAGTATGAAATGGCGCCGCAGGTGTACGACAGGATGATCCAGACGCTGGGAGCCGAAACGCCCGAGACGGACGTCTTCGCTTCCCGGGATGCCCCACTTCTGCGGAAGTGTAGGAGGCATTGGCATCGAGGAGACTCAGCCTGGCACAGGCATTGGGGTTTGAAGGAGTGGGGACCCATGTATTGGCATGGCTCCCTGGACAATACCAGACGTACGGTGGAGAAGATCATCGCGGATAGGGCGAAGGGGATCCTGGTCATAACCGGCATAGGATCCACCCCATGTCCGCTGGAAGGTCTCAAGTCGACGCTGGACTCCATCACCCTGAACGAGATGTCATTCGGGCCAGAAGAGGAGTTGTTCATCGACGCCAAGGGTGTATCAATGCCCTCCCCGGGTCAAGCGTGGGGTACCAAGGCTTTCCTGGTGGATGGGGCGCAAGCCCAGCCCACGGGTGATGAAGCATTCATCCGTAGGGTGGAGGCGGTGCCCATGAAGGTCATGTTTGAGCCCAAGGAGGGGACAGATCAGCCTATTGATGGCATTGACGTCCTGTCCCACGCCGAAATCGACGACGTCGTCAACTACATGCGGATGGGGATGCACAACCGTGTGGCAGCCAAGAAGAGGCGGGCCATGGTCACATCTCCGCATTGGTGGGATGACAAGATGTTGGTGACCGGCAAGTACGAGAAGGATGAGTTCGTGGCGAGGGTCATGGATCACATCGCGGACCAATACGATGGTCCGGTTGGGTCGGACCCACCAACATGGGATTTTCCAAGAATGGGAGCCGATAGCGACAGTCTCCAGCCCGAGGCCGCAAATTTCCGAAGATTATCGGTGGGAAGTGCACCCCATGACGATGAAGACGGCATATCGGACGAGGAGAAGTCGGAATCGGACCCAGAAGAGGCCTATACCGCAGTGCGGTCGGTTGTATCTATACCAAAGCAAGCGGCTGAAGAGGCCCAGGAGAACCCGAAGGTCGCCGAGCTGAAGGAGAGGCTGATCAAGGCCTATCCGCGGCTATTCAGTGGCGTCGCCAACAAGAACCCTCCAGATCGTGGGAGGTTTGGCACAGCGAGGATCAAGCTGAAGCCGAACCCGAAGATCTATCGTCATCAGGAGTACCAACTTCAGGGCGATCGGGCCGAGGCCATGAAGAAGCTGTTGGCCGAGTTCATTGAGCGGGGATGGATCGAACCCTCCGACAGTGAGTGGGCCAGCCCAGCCTTCATCGTGCCCAAGAAGGAGAAGGGCGAGTGGAGGTTGGTGGTTGGATACAGAGGTTTGAACGAGCAGACCGAGCACGACTCGTACTCGCTCCCCCTGATCGACTCCATCCTCCAAAAACAACAGAAAAAGCGGATTTTCACGGTGCTGGACCTGAAACACGGTTATCACCAGATGCCGCTACACCCGGACTTCAGGCCCTGCACAGCGATATCAACGCCGCTGGGGCCCATGCAGTGGAAAGTGGTGCCTATGGGCGCCAAGAATGGCAACGCCGCTTTCCAGCGCATGATGGAGGACCTACTCGGTGATGTCCGGGACTGTGCCGACCCCTTCGTGGATGACATCATCATCGGGTCCGGCACGGAGAACATGACTGAGGACGAGCTCATCGACGCGCATGAGAAGGATCTGCGCCGAGTGCTCAGCGAGCTGGACAAGCACAACATGGTGTGCAAGCCCACCAAAGCCTCACTCTTCGTGAAGGAAGTGGAGTTCGCGGGTCACGTGGTTGGGCACGGGCAACGCCGTCCCATGCCTGGGAAGCTGGCGTCCCTGCACCACTGGGAGAAGCCCCAGACCATCAGCGAACTCCGGTCCTTCATGGGGTTCTGCAACTACTATTCGGGCTATGTCCGGATGTATGCAGAACTGTCGGGGCCGCTGCACAAGATGCTGCAGGTGGGCAAGTTCGATGGCCGGAAGGGGAGCAAGAAGAAGCTTGCTTGGACCCCTGAGGCCGAAGATGCGTTCAGCCGCCTGAAAGAGCGACTCCTGGGGCAACTGGGGCTATTCCTGGTGGACCCGGACAAGGGATTCGTGCTACGGACGGACGCCTCGGACTATGCTGTGGGGGCAGTCCTCGAGCAGATCCGAGACGATGGGTCACATGTACCCGTGGCGTTCTGGAGCCGGATCCTGGCCGAGGGCCAACGACGCACCTGGACCGCGAGGGAGAAGGAGACGTACGCCATTGTATGTGCGCTCAGGAAGTGGTCTGGCCACATCGGATTGCAACCCGTGGTGGTTTGCACGGACCATCAGTCCTTGCAGAGCTGGCACAAGGAGCACGTCGACACCCCCTCGGGACCGGCGGCATGGAGGGCCCGATGGCATGAGACGTTCGCCAAGTTCGACCTCAGCGTCGTATACGTCCCAGGGAAGGACAACACTGTGGCAGATTGCCTCAGTAGGTGGGCCTACCCCGCGGGCAAGGCTTGGATGGACATATCCAGCCATGGAGACGCCGAGGAGACCGAGGAGGCCAAGCGCATCATCGAGATGGAGAAGGTCATGGAGCAAGAGGGGGTCAAGTGCTTTGTGGTGATGGCGAACTGTACGGACCTGGCCAAGTTCCGGGGTGCCCGCGTCCAAGCTATTCGAGAGGAAACCCTCGAGCAATGGATGGTGGCTCCTGTAGAGCTAGTCAGGTCGGTGCTCACAGAGGACTGGTCGGATGACTATGCGGCATCCGAGCACTCGAGCAAGTACTGGAATGCCGTGAGCGCCCCGTCGGATGACGAATGGCCCGAGGGCTTGACCGAGGATGGCGACAAGTTGTTCCTCAAGGACAAGCTGCTGGTGCCAGAGAACCGAGTGGAGGAGCTCATTGACCATTGGCACAACGCCCAACTCATGCACCCTGGTCGAGACAAGATGCAGCAGGACCTGGAGTGGCATTTCAAGTTCCCTCCTGGGTACTACGCCATCCTGGATAGGTACTGCAGCGACTGTGCCGTGTGTCGGGCCACGAAGAGCCCCAACCACTCTACAGCGGGTAACCCGGTGTACACGGCTATGCCGGAGGCCCCTATGCGGTCCGTGGCCATGGATGTGTTCGCCATGCCTGAGGTCACCGTGGACGGGGAGACCTACGACTGTGTTATCCTGGCGGTGGACAGGCAGAGCGGGTATATCGTGGCAGTCCTGGGCAAGAAGTCAAAGAAGAAGGACAAGAGGGACAAGCATGGAGTGGGGCTGCAGGCCAAGACTGTCGCTAATGCCATGATCAGGCATTGGCTGACGATTTTCGATGTCCCAGCTGTCATCTGCAGCGATCGGGGCAGTCAATTCGTGGGGACGTGGTTCAAGACGATGTGCAAGCACATGGGGATTCGGCACGCCAAGACCGTGGCATACCACAGCCGGTCGAATGGCCGGGCTGAGGTGGCCGGGCGGCAGATGTTCGAGAAGTTCCGCCAGCTGCACATCGAGGAACCGGGCCGGAATTGGTACAATTCGCTGTGGAGGGTACTCCAAGCGTATCACGACCTTCCGGGGCCCACTGGACTGTCGCCCCATCGCATCCTGTTCCTACGGGATCGAGTGTCACGCACTCTCCCGTGGATGAACCATGGCAAAGTGGCCCGGGATGCGAATGCCATGATGGCTGAGGCGGACGACACGGCAGCCAAGGTGTGCAAGGCACTTCAGGACGAGCATGACAAGGGGGCCAAGTACTTCAAGCAGGGAAAAGTCCAGAAGTATGCTCTCCAAGACACCGTGTGGGTGGAGCGGCACCACAAGGATGTCCTGTCCAGGCATCGGCAGGCATCTTGGTATGTGCCGGGGGTAATCGTGCGGAAGGTCGGGCAGGATGTGTACGCAGTTCGTGTGGGGGATAACAGGATCCTGGACCGCGACCATACCCAGCTTCGTCCCCGGGCACCAGACCCCAGCGGACGTCCCGTCACCTTCGACTTCACGGCCGGCGATGTGGACTCGGACGACGAGGGTGAGGACGACGACTTCACCGCCGAGAAGATCCTGGCGGACAAGCCGGACCCGGGGACGCCTGGGGGTAGGCTTTATAAAGTCCGTTGGAAGGGTTTCGCCGCATCCAGGGACTCGTGGGAACCTCCGAGCAGTTTTGTGCCGAGGTACACCACGGTCTGGATGGACTACCTAAAGAAAAAGAGTATTTCTTTGGATGTCAAGGACGTGTTGGTCCATTTGGTTGCTGCTGTAGCACCGTGATGGATCCCCCCTTGGCATTTTGTTTGTTTCTGTGCTTGGAGAGACGGGTGAGGGCGTTCATCCGGGGAATTTTCGGCCTTGATCGGCCATATACCGCCTTCACTCGATCTCCACGTATATATTTCACTGTGGTATACTTATTTAGGTCGACCGACGACGTTTTTCTATCTTTGATCCCCTTGGTCCATGTTGTCGTTCAAGAGGAGACCGGATATGGCGTAGGGCGCTGAGTATCAGTGTCCTCACCCCTCCCTTGGGGCATGGGGGACGCCTACGACGTGTGTGGGGCCTCCATGTGTCCTTGGGACATGGAGGGGGAGTTGGAGCCCATTGGGGTCCTCCCGTCCTCTCTTCAATGACTTCCGAGCGGTAACAACGCTCTGAGAAGGGGGGTGAAGCCGATTCGGACCCCCGTGGCCATCTTGGGGTCACTTGGGGTGTGTATCTATGTGCCGGCAGGCCGCCATTGGCTGATATCATACTCTCCCGTCCACCTGAACTAACCCGATGTGATAGTGTGATAGGTTTGGCCATTCCGGCTACGAGCGGCCATATTCAGTAACGAGGCGCCGCCAGCGGAGATTTATATATCAGAATAACAGGAATCAACAGGGTTTTATTATCATAATGTTTCCGTAATTTTTCAGCCTTTCGTTCTGATGGTCAATGTATCGGCGACTGTCAGTTGGCTCGCGATTTTGTGTTAACCGATTGGTTAACTGTTATTTCCAGATATTTTGGCGGATATTCCGTTGAAGGGTCAGATTTCATCAGCAAAGGGTTCGTTGCTTCCGCAATTCTCTAAATAAGCAATCGAAATTTTAATCAGAATTTTTCGCGATGTCGAAATCGGATTTTCGACTTCGACATCGCCGCACTTGATTTGCACTTCTTCGAGTGGTCATACTCCTTTCCCTATGCCCGAATCAGGTTTCCCTTATACTTGCCACCCATTTGACTTGGAGATATAAGGGAAACGAAAGTGAATCGTGGGACCACTTCGAAGGGCCATATCTACGAGCGAGTGTGAGGAAAGAGAATAAGGAAGGTTGCGTTGCAAACGCCTGGGTCTTAACTTAATTTAGGAAGCATCAAACGCCTTTGGTGCGTACACATGCCCGGTGTTGCAAGGGATAATGGTCAAGAGGGTATAAAGTGATATATAACTCTTGGACCGTGCAACCGAATATTTTAATGCGACTTTCGAGTGTACCGCATGAGTGTTGGGGTTGCATAGATACTTTCCTTGGGTTCTTACGTATTTTTAACGTGAGGTTATGCCCATGGAGGGGCATGGCATATCATGGCGGGAGCCACTTTTGAGGGTATGTTTTATATGCATGGTATATGTCTTGATATGCTCACGCCCATGTTATATATCTTCGTGTGGCCGAAGACATGAGGAGCCATACGTGACAAGGGTTTTGCCCATGTCCCAATTGTGGAATTCAAAGCGCTAGACTAAGTCTACCGCATATGTATTGCTCATGGTATTTTTTTGGGAAAGAGATCCATGAGTGCACTCCCATTTTCATGGGGCATGTAGATATGGGTGGCGAAGGTATCTCCATGCGCCCGATTGGGGATCCAAGTGGGGGGATTGTTTGCAAATGATCCTAATCATTTGTGTATTGAACCATGAGCGGATATCATGGGTGAGCATAGAGATATAGTATCATGACGACTTTGTATTTGGACATATTTTCATGTTTTTGACCTAATTTATGCTCATTTTTGTGTTTTATGTGCTCAACTGGTCGGCTAACAGCAAAGTGCCTAGAGATCCGTGAACTATGGTATGTTGCTTATATGTTGGCATATGCTTCCGTGTTGTACCTCACCATATGCCGGATCACGTGGTCACTTTGGCTTGGCACACGAGGCCTCACAAAATTAGGTCTCACACTCATGAGCTGACTTGTGAAGCATGCCATGTACATAACCGGAAGAGTTTCGGAGCCAATGATGGGATATTCTTGGGCATGGACCTTTGGTCTATATCACCCTTGTATATTACTTTCCGGTTTGACACATGTATGGAGCATATGAACATTTGCCATATGCATTTTTGAGTATATAATTGATTTTGGGCATAATGGTGTGATTTGCCTGATTTTGCCATGTTGTGAGGTCATCCTCATGGGGCAGTTCTCCAAGTCCATTCGACTCCAAGTCCAACCAAGGTTATGTCAGGGTAGGGCATGGTCCTGAGTGCCACTCTAGGCCATGACACGCCACCTCCCCCATTGGGCTAGGATTTAGAGGCTTGGGAGTGAACACATTTTTGGGGTTTGTGTAATGACTTGTGGCACATGGCATTCAGCCATCTCATTTGACCTGGTTCAGGGCAACATGTTGGTGAGTCAAGGGAAGGTCTTGAGTCCAGGGAATGAGGGGTCTATGGCTGTGAGTGTGTAAGTTTCCATCTTTCCCCAACTTTGCTTTATTTGTGTTCATATGCCAATTTCAGGGCTTTCTTCCTTGGTGCAATTCTTGTACATGCCCGCCATCGTGAGACCATCGATGTGCTGAACGGAAGCCCGCAGCCTGATTTGGATTGTGAATTGGGTTATTGCTATACTTGTGGGATCTGGTTGCTGTTCAGGGTTGAAGGAGGATTACATTATCTATATTTTTGGATTTGGACCCTGGATTTTGAGGATTTTGAGAAATACAATCGTTGATCCGGAGCAAGTCAGCAGGGGAGACAGGCGGAAGGGGCACAGCGGGGGCCGGTCCTGGTAGGGACCTTCTTTACAACTAAAGAAGTAAGAAAAGGTCACTGCCATGTACTTCTTGGAGGGCTTGATCCAGGCGAAGCCCCCCTTAAAACCCTTTGTTGATGCTAAGACAAACTTAAGTGTTTTTATCTCTCTTTTGTTGCCTAAAGTACACTTTCTCAAAGTAACTAGGGTTGTGACCCTAGCCCCCCATGAAGTTCACCCCTACCACTCAACTGAGCGGAGGTACCTTCCTTCATGGAGGATATACCGAAATAAAGCAGGCATTTCATGCTTTAGGCCTTGGAGGTTAAGCCTAGTGATCTCCCACCCCAAGACCCCTATACTCAATTGTTTCTACCACTTATTGTGGTCCTACTTTGTAACTGTTTCTGAATTCAGTTGCTTGGCCAAGTCATTTTCTGTGTGGTCCTGACATCTATGCCCCTCAGTCCTAACCAGCACCATTTCACCCAAACGAGTGCACATGAAGTGCCTATTGCAACCTCTGAGGCAAGAGTCTGACCAATTTTCATATAAAATCTTTTGTATTATCCATTTGTGATTGAATCCATGTGTATAAACCTGCTTTGTCTATCTGCAGCCCTTCTGTGTTACACTGGATTCCAAAACCAATCATTGATTCGATCCACATCCTGTCCTTGCTCTACTTGCTGCTTTGGTTGGGGTTTTCAACTACAAAACCTGCAGGAATACATCAAAATATCTAGGGCATAATTCAAGGACATCTTTCTGGTAGCAGAGGCAGTCCCTTGTGACCTTTTGAACCGACCCTGAGAAGAAGTGCAGCACAAAAGCTCAACAACAAGTTCATCATGTCCACGCCAAGCGTCAGGACCTGGCCCATCAGAACTGTCCAAGTGCAAATGGGCAGCATGGCCCACCCAATGAGTGAACCACCATACCGAGCTCCACATCATCTCAGTGGCGCATCTGGGTCCCAAGGAGATACAGAACGCAGAAGGGCGGAAGAGAATAAAGGCCTTACCACCGAGGCCTTAGCAGCACACGGTGGAGACAGCTTCAGTCACCTCCACAGACGTGTAGCTGCCTCATTATCCAGATCCAATTGTCCAGCTTCATCCTCAACTGCCATTGAAGGACCTGAGGAGTATGAGGAGCTGAGGAAGAAGATGGATGAGTACATCCTACATGAGGAGTACTACAAATCCATCCGTGGGGAAGATGGAGAGGAGCCATTGGCCGTACATGGATCCAGACCACGTACAGACCTAGGGTCCTACGCGCACTCTGGTCCTCCGTCCACTGCATCCCTGCCAAGACGACTAAGACCTGAGTATCCAAGACCATGTTGTCCAACCCCAAGGGCTCCCGAAGTGGGCCCTACTCGAGTCGAAGAACAACATCATCCAAGGCCAACCTACGGTGCCCTGGATCATAGGCCGAGCTGTTGGCCAAACTCCTTTCTGGATCAGAAGCTCCAGATGTGACGGCCTTATCGGAGGCCATTAAGGCTAAACTGGGTATTGCAGAACCCTTACCCAAGCCAGAGTTGCCCTCTCTCTCTCCAGGACTGAGTACCCTGGCCGAGGATCTCAAGAGATCAAGGGTCTTAAGGCTGTTGCCTAAGGTCACCTGCCCCAGCCCCTTTCAACCCCGTGCCAGGACTGTGCCTATGGCTGATCTACAGGACGTGCCTGTCACAGAGAGTGAGAGAAGAGGGCTGTCAGCCCTGGCCCCTCTTGCCGGCGTGTCACCTGCAGGCCTAACTCCGGGGGGTGGGAAGACGGGCAGACCAATTGCCCAGGCGAACATCCAGCTGGAACTGCCGGAGTTCGACCCCAAAAATCTGCCTGAATGGGCAGAAGAATTTGCAGAGTTCCTTTTGTTGACTGGCCAATCCCATGTGGATGTGGCCACCAAATGTTCACTGCTAAAACGCTCATGCAAAAAGAAATTTTTGCAAAAACAGGTCAAACAGATTGTGAGAACCTGTTCTACCTGGGCAGAGGTACTCCTGAGGTTAGAGAAAACATTCCCAGTCTATGAGACTGACCTCAGCGTACGCACACAGATCGAGGAGCTACCTATGCTCCCGGAGTTTCCATCCGCTGCGCGAATTTCTGAGTATGTGTGCCATTTGGAGTACTTATTTTCGAGGATGAACGTGGGCTCCTACGGAGCCACTGAGCCCCACCTGTGGCTCATGAGTAAGATCCCCCAGCGTACGTGGGATGATTGCCGCTCCACCTCTGAGAGGAAGAGCAGGACCCACTCGTACGATGAACTGGTGGATCTTTTGATTGAGCTAGCTCTTGAGAGAGAGAATGAATCCCACATGGAGAAATTCCTCAAGAAGCATTTGGGACGAGGTGGTACCCCTACCCCCGAACGTGGCGAAGGGAAGGGGCATAAAAATCCCACTAACACCAACCAGGGAGGTGGTAAAGGGAGGGGCAACCTATGTGCCATGAACGAGGTTCAACCTGATGCAGGCACACCCCCCCTGTTCTACTGCAGACCTGTGAATGACAAGGGGGGACCTTGTCATGCCTCTGACTGCGATCTCCGCAGTGGCTGTATGCTGCAGATGAAACATCAGCAGCACACCAAAGATGGGAAACAGGTGACCCATCAGGACCATTTCAGGTGTACCATCACCTGTGGTTACTGTGGCAAACGTCGTCATTACGAGGACGAATGCCACATCAAGAAACGCGAGAGTGACAAACTCAAGCGTCAGGAGGCGGAGCGCCAGGAGACCCAGACGCCCGCCAGAAATCCCCCGAACGGGGATAAAGGTGGTAAAGGAGGTGGCAAAGGGGGTGGCAAAACGGGACCCCCTAACCCCCAGAGGCGCTCATCAGCGCCCGTTGCAACACCCACTCCTGCTGCTACACCCGCTCCCGCAGGTGACCCCAAGAAACGCCCCCAAGGGGATAACGCTACCCCTGAGGGGAATAATTCCAAGAAGAGGCGCTTGGCCTGGATGGCCAAGTCCCTCATGGCTGCAGAGGTGGATGTGAAATTCCCTGATGAGGAATAGGGGGGCGGCTCCGAAGAGGAGGACTTTGTTTTCTGGATCCTCGTGAAAATCGGGGGTCAGGTTTTTCGAGCGGTGCTTGATACCGGTGCAACACTTTCCATAGTGGCCCGGCGCCTGCTCAAAACTTTCAAGAAAACTAGGACCGTGGCCATAAGAGTAGGGGATGGGCGAACCATCCATTCCTTGGGGGGGGTCGATGCGACTATATGTCTGGGCGACGAAACAGTGACCAAACACTGCAGAGTGTTGGACACTGACGCCTTTGACATAGTCATTGGCACCGACTTTCTACGAAGAAACCCCCAGGTAAAAATGCTGTCCCTACAGCGTCCCTAGTCTTTGCACTGCGACTTTGGCAGTGGGCTATTCTCCGTTCCTTTGGAGCTGTCAGGACGAAAAGAGTCTGGGCTGCGCTACGCAGCCAAGACGAACTATCGTACTGAAAACTACCAACTGGCCAGTCACGTTCGTGAAAATGGACTGGCGGCCCTTCAGGTTAACCTGGATGAGATCCAGGTGGAATTGTTTGCGAGCCAACAACAGCGCATCATGCAGTTGTACTGAATCAGTACTGCTCGAAACAAATGAACAATGCTTTCCGTTTCTTCTGGAAAGCAATGGGCCTAGCGTATGCTAACCCTCCCTTCTCCCTGCTCGCGAAGGTTCTAACCAAGATCGCTTATGAGGGAGCAAGGGTTGTTATGTGCACCCCTGACTGGGGTTGCTCTGGTGAACATGCTTACTGGCGCCGTATGCTAGACCGAATGACCGTGGGAAGAGTGCAACTCCCCGACGGCCCCATCTATGTGCCTGAGGACTCAGACACAGCTATGCAGGCCCCTGAGTGGGCCAGTTTCCTGTCCATCATCGATGGATCTCTCAATCCTGTACCCCTGTGTGACCTAGACCAGGTGCTACTAAAAGAGGTCATGGCCGAAAATCGTGGCCTGACCCTTTATGATCTCAAAAATCGATCTCCTGAGCACCTATCTGCCACACTTACAGGGTGTGAGTCTCCTGATGACTATCTGGAACCTGCAGCTATGAAAGAGGATGCTGACGACCTACTGTCTGAGATCGCCAGCACTATATCCTCTGTTGATCCCAGCTGTGTTGACCTAAAACATAGTGCTTTCCTAGCCCAACTGTTGCTAGAGGAGGTAGATCTAGAGTCAACCTCTGAACCCGCTTCCCCTGTTGGGAAGCCAGTGCTACACATGCAGCCTATGCACACAGGTGAACCCGTGGCCCGGAGTGCTGATGCTCTGGCGCGGCCTGCTGCTAATAACATGCCATTGTCTGAGCATGACACTCAAGAACTCCGGCGGCTGTTGTACCTGAAGGCCGAAGGTATTGAACGCCAAGAGCGGCTGCAATACCTCAGACAGACCTGGAAATACTCCATCTGGTCTGAGGAGGACGATGAGTCCTATACGCTGCCTGATCCTGAGATACCTCTAGTGTATTCTCTACACTATGGGCAGCAATGTCCCCCTGAGTGGGACGACGGTACTGTGCCTGCCGCAACTGCTGATCGGCAGGAAAAGAAAGAAAATGGAAAAAGCAACCTCCATGCTGAGGAGGATTTTCTTCAGAAACTCGAGATTCTTAACCTTGACCCCCGCCTGAAGAAACTGCTGATAACCTATGAGGAGGTGTTCGGCGCTTTGCCGCCTCCCCTTTCTTGTAAAAAACTGGTCCAGATGGACCTGAAATTGAAACCAGAATTTGAAAAGACGCGAGTGAGGCGTCGTCCCTATCCCGCTCCACAGGAACAGGTTGAAGAAATCGAGCGCCAGATCCAAGAATGCATTGATGCTGGCCTCATTGAAGAGTATAAACACGGGGACTATCCCCATCACTGCAGTCCCTGTTTCCTTGTTGCTAAACCAGGGTCGACTGGCCTACGTCTTGTTGTAGACTATGGTGAGGTCAACAAGAAAACCCAGAACCACTCAGGGAGTATTCCTAACATGGAAAACACCCTGGAGCGTATTGCCAAATGCAGGTATAAGACCAAAATGGACAAACGCTCTGGTTTCTGGCAGGTTGACCTAACCGCCGCAGCTCAGGAGCTGTTGGCCTTTATAACCCCTAAGGGTCGTTTTTTCAAGTGGAAGGTTATGCCTTTCGGGGTGGCTAATGCCTCAGCGCTCTTCCAGGAGCTTATGAACAAAATTTTGTACATACTGAGGCGCAGGCCTCTAGTACAAGAGTTGATTTCTCGGGCCGCAGAAATGGAGGCTCACATCGACGACGTGAGTTTGGGTACTAATACCAAAGAGGACCATGTCCTTCTCCTCCGTGAATTTTTCACTGTCTGTCAAGAAAACCATCTCCGAATCAAACTCGAAAGATGTGAGTTTATGAAAGAGGAGATGGAGTATTTGGGTTTTCGACGTGGGGTATGGCTGGTGGAAACCAGCCGCGTCTAAGATGCAGCCCCTACAGGACATGCAGATTCGCGATGACCCTAAGAAGGGTCTACACGATGTGAGGAGTTTTGTGGGCGCCTGTAATTTCTATCGGCGTCACATCCACAATTTTACTTACTCCTCTGCACCCCTCAGTGACCTGATCAAGAAAACTACTCCCTGGAGGTGGACCTCCAGAGAGGAAGAGTGTTTCCGGGAGTTGAAGAAGAAGATTGCCTCCTCCAACTGCCTGGGAGTGCCCCGCCCTGAGGGCGAGATAGTCCTGATCACTGATGCCAGTGATGTAGGGGGGGGGGGTCCGATCTACCAATGGCAGGAGCTTAACCCCGCTGAACTAACCCACTGCCATTATCGTACTACTGGACTGAACCGTGATGGTTCGTTGAAACATGACTATCCTACCAGTGAGTGGCGACTGGTACCACTTGGACACTGGAATTGGAAATGGAACCAAGCGCGTTCCAACTACAGCACCTATGACCAGGAACTCCTGGCCGGTATGTTGGTGCTATCGTCACAATCCCGACTCCTGGGATCTAACCCTATTGTCTGGCTGTGTGACCAGGAGCCTGTGAAGTCTTTTCAGAAGGGCCCACCACCAGAAAAAGCAAAGCTAAAACGGTGGTGGACTTACCTGAGCCAGTTCAGGCTGACAGTGCATCATATCCCCGGGATTAAGAATGAGCTGTCTGACTATATATCGCGCAACAACTTCGATGCGCTTATTGGTGAGAGCTCTGAGGCGCTCGCCAAAGAGGCTTTCCAGCGTATGGATGTCCAGCTTGACCTGTCCATGCGCACTGCTGGAATCCTGGAGGGTTGGAGTATAACCGACTATCAGTCAGAGTATGAAGAAATTCTCCAAACCCTCAGCACTGGTCTCGAACCCCCTGTCATTGACGGGCACCAGTGGTATAAAAACAATCAGTACCTCTTCTTGTAACCTGCCATACCTCCGTATACCCCAATCCCACAAGTACACCAAGAGGACGACTGATTATGAACCCAGATCGACAAATCCTTTGTCCGGGTCTACATCATATATCTACAAAATGAGATAATAACACACAATGCTTTTTATAATACAATCTCTGTGAAACATGCACTAAATGTCGTAACAAATCTTGGAGACTACGCACACGCGCGCGACCTATAATCTACAGAGACCACGTGCGCATGCACTGCAGCTCAATCCCATTACACTCCCCTCCTAAAATCTGACATACACCTATGGAAGGGTTTGATAATCTACAAAAATGATGGGATGAGTTGCTGTGCCATATATAAAACTGATGGGTGCCGTAAACCCTGAAATTGGTTCAAGTACACCATGGGGTTAAATCTACCTACACACTCCCCTACCAAGCCTCAGGACCCCTGCCCTTAGCTGTCTAAGGTGGGCCTACCTTGCCTCAGGGCCTAGCTGTCCAAACTTATCTACAACATGCTTCAGTGACCTTAGCTTTCTATAGACCAGAGTGCTATGCCTCAACCCCTAGCTGTCTAGGCCTGAGTGTGTATCATACAATATCTTGTTAAGTTAGATTGAGAATTGGTGTTGAATTGTACAAAAAACTGGCAACCCATATGGCACAATAAAATAAATTACAACATCAGTGGGGGGCTTTTGTATGTATCCAGTGGCTTGGTTTTTTCTGCTGCACCTGCACAAAATATTTTGCTCCAAAAACCCACTGCTGGATTTTTCCCAAACAGTTTTCACAAAAAAAGCGCCATCAGTGGTATGGCTACTCATGCAAAAACAATGGTCCTCTGGGTGCACATCCAGAGACCAAAACTGTTTTCAGAGGATCAATAAAAACAGTTTTCATGCCCCACGCGAAAAGGGCAGAGTGGCCCGGGCTCCAACCAGCACCACTGTGAAAAGCCAGGTCCCTGCAAGACCAAACACAAAGAAAAAAAAGAGCAAACATCTGCCACACAAGCAGTGCAGAATTCCAAAGCTGGGCAAACACGCCAGCGCAAGGACTCATCAGAGTCCACTGAGTGTCTCTCCAAAAGAAGACACCCCACAAAATTAGGTGCAAAGCCAAAAAACAGGCCTGAACTCAGGAGGGTCAGCGCCAAGGGCAACTGCAGCGGCAGCGCCATCGCTGATATATATATAAGCCACTGAAAAAACTCCAGAAGAACCCCAAAACAGCCCAGATGCCACAAAGGCACACCAGGGCACTGTCTCAAAAAAGTAAGGCAAACCTGATAATATGTATGCACCAACCAGTGCAAAACACTTGGCGACTGAGGCTGTCCGCGCCTCAGTGACATACCTGTTTTTCTCATCAACTCATTTGAAATCGGATTCACCTGACAAAAGGGAGCACCCCTGGGAGCTGAGGGCGCAGACACACATTTTACACCCATTTGTACTCATCCTCGCGTCCGTCACGCGCTGCGCCTTCAAAGAGCTGATCGCAAGCAGCAGACCATCAAATTGTCGCTCCAGACGCTCCAAACGCTCTGTCGTTGACGAAAACGCCTTAGATTCAAGCACAAGCTGTTGAAAGCGAAGCGCAAACTGGTTCTGCAGCTCCACAAAGGCACGCTCCTCGTCACGAGAAACTCCAAACCAGTCCGTACGCCGCTCCGCTTCAAAGGCTTCTAATTCCGCCAGATCCGTGCACTGGCTGATCTTGTCCACAATCCAAACTCCCAAAGCGCACTCACACTCAGCTGCTCCACAAAGGATACAAACACGTGGGCGACTTAACATACTGCGAAGGCAACGGAACAGCGACCGCTCACGGATCACCAATAGATTTGACGATCTTCGAAAAAAAATTTATCTTCAGACAGGTCGTTCACTCCCAACGCCGATCGTACACGCCGCCAGGCAGCCTCTGCTTTGACTCCAGCATTGACACAAGCACGAAGTCGATCTTGTAACCTGCCATACCTCCGTATACCCCAATCCCACAAGTACACCAAGAGGACGACTGATTATGAACCCAGATCGACAAATCCTTTGTCCGGGTCTACATCATATATCTACAAAATGAGATAATAACACACAATGCTTTTTATAATACAATCTCTGTGAAACATGCACTAAATGTCGTAACAAATCTTGGAGACTACGCACACGCGCGCGACCTATAATCTACAGAGACCACGTGCGCATGCACTGCAGCTCAATCCCATTACACTCCCCTCCTAAAATCTGACATACACCTATGGAAGGGTTTGATAATCTACAAAAATGATGGGATGAGTTGCTGTGCCATATATAAAACTGATGGGTGCCGTAAACCCTGAAATTGGTTCAAGTACACCATGGGGTTAAATCTACCTACACACTCCCCTACCAAGCCTCAGGACCCCTGCCCTTAGCTGTCTAAGGTGGGCCTACCTTGCCTCAGGGCCTAGCTGTCCAAACTTATCTACAACATGCTTCAGTGACCTTAGCTTTCTATAGACCAGAGTGCTATGCCTCAACCCCTAGCTGTCTAGGCCTGAGTGTGTATCATACAATATCTTGTTAAGTTAGATTGAGAATTGGTGTTGAATTGTACAAAAAACTGGCAACCCATATGGCACAATAAAATAAATTACAACATCAGTGGGGGGCTTTTGTATGTATCCGGTGGCTTGGTTTTTTCTGCTGCACCTGCACAAAATATTTTGCTCCAAAAACCCACTGCTGGATTTTTCCCAAACAGTTTTCACAAAAAAAGCGCCATCAGTGGTATGGCTACTCATGCAAAAACAATGGTCCTCTGGGTGCACATCCAGAGACCAAAACTGTTTTCAGAGGATCAATAAAAACAGTTTTCATGCCCCACGCGAAAAGGGCAGAGTGGCCCGGGCTCCAACCAGCACCACTGTGAAAAGCCAGGTCCCTGCAAGACCAAACACAAAGAAAAAAAAGAGCAAACATCTGCCACACAAGCAGTGCAGAATTCCAAAGCTGGGCAAACACGCCAGCGCAAGGACTCATCAGAGTCCACTGAGTGTCTCTCCAAAAGAAGACACCCCACAAAATTAGGTGCAAAGCCAAAAAACAGGCCTGAACTCAGGAGGGTCAGCGCCAAGGGCAACTGCAGCGGCAGCGCCATCGCTGATATATATATAAGCCACTGAAAAAACTCCAGAAGAACCCCAAAACAGCCCAGATGCCACAAAGGCACACCAGGGCACTGTCTCAAAAAAGTAAGGCAAACCTGATAATATGTATGCACCAACCAGTGCAAAACACTTGGCGACTGAGGCTGTCCGCGCCTCAGTGACATACCTGTTTTTCTCATCAACTCATTTGAAATCGGATTCACCTGACAAAAGGGAGCACCCCTGGGAGCTGAGGGCGCAGACACACATTTTACACCCATTTGTACTCATCCTCGCGTCCGTCACGCGCTGCGCCTTCAAAGAGCTGATCGCAAGCAGCAGACCATCAAATTGTCGCTCCAGACGCTCCAAACGCTCTGTCGTTGACGAAAACGCCTTAGATTCAAGCACAAGCTGTTGAAAGCGAAGCGCAAACTGGTTCTGCAGCTCCACAAAGGCACGCTCCTCGTCACGAGAAACTCCAAACCAGTCCGTGCGCCGCTCCGCTTCAAAGGCTTCTAATTCCGCCAGATCCGTGCACTGGCTGATCTTGTCCACAATCCAAACTCCCAAAGCGCACTCACACTCAGCTGCTCCACAAAGGATACAAACACGTGGGCGACTTAACATACTGCGAAGGCAACGGAACAGCGACCGCTCACGGATCACCAATAGATTTGACGATCCTCGAAAAAAAAATTTATCGTCAGACAGGTCGTTCACTCCCAACGCCGATCGTACACGCCGCCAGGCAGCCTCTGCTTTGACTCCAGCATTGACACAAGCACGAAGAGAAACTCCTTCACAATCATTGACAAACCCGAAAAAAAATAGACACTCAGAAAGTGTCAGTGAACATGGTCCTAACAGCGTCACACACAAATAACAGCGACCAGAAGTGATCAGCACGTACACCCGTGTCGAGAGCACGTACAGCCACCATGCCCCACTCAATGTTTGCGTCCAGCTCGTTTGCGCCGTCGCTTGGTCTTCGCACCCTCTTCATCGTAGCCCATCTGTTGCTGCTGTAGCGTATCACGCTCTGCCTCAGCTCGGCGTTGCTCTTCCGGTGATGTCGCCCGTTGCGTCGCTGCCTGTCTCTCCATACCACAATAACGAAGAAACATGTAGTTCTCAGCGCGCTCGTGTTCTCCTCTGTAATGGCGCTCGGCCGCGACAAGTTCATGCAGCGCACACAAATCCATCAGCACTTTGTCATTGAAGGCTCGCACCAGAACGCGCTCTGTCCTCTCACGCACGCGTCCCTTCGAATCCAAGCACTCATCAACACATTCGGGCAGGTTGAAGGAGTAAAATCCATACTTCGCGTGTTTAGTGCAAAATTTTCCACGAGTTTTGTCATCAGGCAGAGCCACTGTCAACGACCGTAAGCGCGCTTCACACACATCAAACCCAAGACCTTCGTAGCCAACCCAGTGATTCTGAGGAAGCTCTCGCCGCATCAAGCGCACTGACACTTCAGCGTGGCCGTCAAACTTCTCATACTCTGTAAAGTGACTGTGAAACTCCTCGGCCAACCTTGCAATACTCCCCATCGCACCCGGAACTTAGGAGTCGATCTTGTAACCTGCCATACCTCCGTATACCCCAATCCCACAAGTACACCAAGAGGACGACTGATTATGAACCCAGATCGACAAATCCTTTGTCCGGGTCTACATCATATATCTACAAAATGAGATAATAACACACAATGCTTTTTATAATACAATCTCTGTGAAACATGCACTAAATGTCGTAACAAATCTTGGAGACTACGCACACGCGCGCGACCTATAATCTACAGAGACCACGTGCGCATGCACTGCAGCTCAATCCCATTACACTTCTACGAGGACCGAATTGTGGTGCCTGAAGCACGACTGGATGGGTGCCTACAGTGGTCCCATCTCAGTTCTGGTCACACTGGCGCTAATCGCTCAGTGGACTTCTTCCGTGAGTGTTTCTACTCTACTCTAACCCTGACGGAACTGAGGTTGCGTATGCAGACCATTGTGGATGCTTGTGGCTGTCATGCCAGCAAGCAGAGCGACAGTAGGGATAGGGGCCTGATCTCCAGCTTACCCATACCCTATTGTGCTAACTCTCTTCTCTACGTGGATTACATCCACGGCCTACCACGCTTTGGCGGCTATGATAGTTGCCTCGTGGTCACCTGTGGTCTATCTCGCTTCACCCGTGTGTTCCCTTGCAATAAGATAATCACAGGTGAGCAGACTGTGAAAATGTTGGTCGAACAATGGTTCGAACCCTATGGAGCACCTAAGCATGTGCACTCTGATGAGGATGTACGCATCCGCAGTGACACTGGGTGGTACAAACGAGTGCTAAATGCCCTCAACGTGGAGGTAACCACAGGTGTGCCCTATACCCACACGTCTAACCCTCTCTGTGAGAGACAGAACCGTGTGGTGGAGCAAAACTTAAGAATCCTGATGAAACAGGAGCGCACCTAGGACTGGGTACGCCTAGTGCCCTGGGCAGTGCTGTCCATGAACTCACAGCGGAGCTCTTCTACGGGTTTCACCCCCCACGAACTGTTCCATGGAGGGCGACCTGCTTGGTTCTTCAAAACCCCCTTTCCTGAGGACTTCAAGAGCCCTGTGGGAGATTGGCTGGAACACAAGCAGTCTCTGGCTAACCAGGCTGGTACTAACCTGAGGCACATTCGTGACCGTGAACAGAGCCGACGGAACCGCCCACGGCGACCTGCCAGCTTCAAGGTTGGTGACCTTGTTTTAGTACACCATTCACGCCTACCCTCCTGGCCACGTAACTGCCTACAGGACCCTTACTTTGGACCCTATCGTATCATCAGGATAGATGGATCCAGGATCCATGTCAGGTGCAGTCCACGTCTAGGTGGTGAACTGCTGTGTGCACCTAAGCAGTTGAGGCACTATCACTCCCCTGACGCCTTGTCTTGGGATGAGTGGCGCCTCAGCGACAGTGAGATTGAACGTATAGACCTAGAGAACGCTGCCAGTCCAGAGGAGGCAGACGAACTCGAAGAGATGACTGCCGATGAGATGGCAGTCGATGGTTACTACGTGGTTGCAGGTATTGCCCGCCACGAGTATAAACAGGGCTGGAAATTCCTTACCCTGTGGGATGGCTATGGGTTGTCTGAGGCGACCTGGGAACCTATGTCAGCCTTCATACAACCAGATGGGAGTATCAACCCCATCTTCCGCACTTACCTCGTTGAGAACAACGAGGGGCAGCTCCTAACCCGTGCTGAGACTATGTCCCAGCGTAAGAAGCGAAACTAATCTCCCTGTGTCAGTCTGTGCCCTGCAGACCCATGCCTGTGGTTTCCAGCGTGAGCCAGGTGGCAGCCACCCAGCGAGTATGTGCCTTGTTGACCATGTGTTGCATGGGTACTGCCCTAATGTAATGACCTTGGTGAGCCAACGAAGAACGGTGGCTTACTACACCAGGGGGGAATGACAAGCAAGGTGTTATGAGGCAAGGTGTGTCTTCCCTCCTTGGGGACAAGCGAGCCCACAGTTAGGACCCCTGACTGGTCCAGACCCATGGGGTTCTACCCTTCCTTACAGGGTTTACCATACCCCTAAGTGTGCTACGTATGTCTGTATGTGTCTCACTACTCTCCCCAGCGTGGCTCCCGGAGACCGGGCTTCGCTGACGTCGGACCGAAGGTCCTAATCAGGTACTATTACCACTCCTATGGCGCCCAATTTCTGTGCTGGCGCCTATCCTTGGGGTAAGACGGCAAAAGCCCTACCTACTAAGAGGGGAGGGGTGGCCAAGTGTGCTAAGGGCATACGAAACGCCCATTTTTGCTACAGGCCAAAAGCTAACGCACTCCCCTGCCCACGAGGAAAAGCACGCGGGACAGGAGACACCACTACACTACACTCACTAACGCCAGCACCGGCCTTCGAAGGCAGGGTGAGCACTCATCACTTGCACTCACCTCCTGCCAGGCCTGCTGACCCTAACCCCTACACACGCTACTGGGTGCTGCTGTCGAAGTTCACTCAGGCCCTAATGGCCCTCCTGTGAAGAAGACAAGAGAACACAGCGCTCCTAAGCAGCTGTGGCCTAACGGGGGACGCCACAACGCGTTTCCCCTGCTAGGGCTTGGAGGGAAGGGGTGCTCTCGTTGCGTGCACAGCGCAGTTGTCGTTGAGGTCGAACTGCCCTCGCCAGTACTGGCTGAGGCACAGTGATTTCATTTGTGATCAGCGCCCCTGTTTTGCTGGGGCAGAAAAATGGATAGCCGCCGAAGGCAGCTGCTGCGTGCACCAATCACCCTTAACCTCTCCCACCTGTACAACAGAGGCAAATGAAGGGGTGTTTGCGACGGAGGAACCAAGCCACACTCCAGGTATTATACCCTTCTCAGTGTGACCTATAATACACTGTTCGCAAACACGCTGACGGATCAGCTCCCCTGTCAAGCAAGCAAGCTTTAAGAGACTCCTCAGGTTCTCCTAAAGAACATACCGAGGAGCCTCTGGGTAACCTAAACAAGGTTTACCCTGCGCAATTCGCGTGGCCTACCCTTTAATGCATCATGTGCACGCAGGGAAGGGAGGCTGAACCACTGACTGAACCAGGAGGTGAGCTCCTCCTGGGCTAACCTACCTTACTCACCACGCATCGTGTGAATGCCGAATTGAAACGAACACAAAACAAGCCTAAGTGTTTTAAGCAACCCTACTTTAACGCCACGGCCGCACACGAACAAACGCTTTCTTTACTTACCTGTGAAGAAGAAAACAAGGGTGAATTTGGGGTACAGGTAAAGCGTCACAGCGTGTGGATGCCTCGCTTAGGCACATGCCTTCGCGAGCACAGCGCATATTCTAACCCTACGTGCGCGCTGCGCGCTCCATTCGCATCACATACCTTTCATTCCTGTTTTTACCTGTGCAGAGCACGAGAGAAGAACACCCGACCCCCCAACGAGCACAGCGTTGACAACCCTAACGTTTTGACGAAACAACCAACACAAACGCAATGCGTGAGTGTGAGGTGACACAGACCTACCTGAGAGATGGGTTGTTGACATGCTCTGTGGTGTGGGCTGAATTTGAATACTTGACTCTGAAGTTTATAAAAATTTTGATGCAACTATGCAAAAATTTCCTTTAAAACTTTGAAAACTACGGCTCATACCTTCTTTTCCAAAAGCCGTTTACGCTTGCGCAACCCTTTTCTTGGAGTCCGCTTCCTTTGCGCTTGTCTGCGACTTTGAGTTATGTGTAAAAATGACGATTTCCCGCGTGGTTTCGTCGACTTTTAACGATTTCACTTGCTAAATCGCAACCCCTTCCGCTAAACCGCAGGAATCACTCCCTGCTGGTTACATTTTCTATTTTTTCCAGCTCCTGGGGGTTTGTGTCCTCCACTGGGAGTATTGCTCCGCCCTGGCCCTTGGTCAGGACGTATACTAAAACGCTGTTTTTACAGCGATAGCCGTCCGCATTAGAGTGTTCACCTGTACCCTAGTGGTCAAGCATATGTGCTCTAAGGAGGGAGTCCTGGGTTCAAACCCCACTACCCACACTTTTTCCAAAAGTTTTCGTCGCACGCCGGCGACTTTTGAGGAATGCCCCATCGAAGGGACATCATTCACGGTACATTACACTGTTTTTCAAGGGTACCTACAGTGTGATAGGCTTCTATGAAGTGATGAGGATGTTTTTGGTAAGTTTAATGCATTTTCTGAGGTAATTTTGGGAATATTTGAGCCTTTTTCCTTGGTCCTACTAGCCTGATCAACTAGTACTCCAGGGGGGAGTAAGAAAAAGTCACTGCCATGTCTTTCTTGGAGGGCTTGATCCAGGCTAAGCCCCCCTTGAAACCCTTTGTTGATGCTAAGACAAACTTAAGTGTTTTTATCTCTCTTTTGTTGCCTAAAGTACACTTTCTCAAAGTAACTAGGGTTGTGACCCTAGCCCCCCATGAAGTTCACCCCTACCACTCAACTGAGCGGAGGTACCTTCCTTCATGGAGGATATACCGAAATAAAGCAGGCATTTCATGCTTTAGGCCTTGGAGGTTAAGCCTAGTGGTCTCCCACCCCAAGACCCCTATACTCAATTGTTTCTACCACTTATTGTGGTCCTACTTTGTAACTGTTTCTGAATTCAGTTGCTTGGCCAAGTCATTTTCTGTGTGGTCCTGACATCTATGCCCCTCAGTCCTAACTAGCACCATTTCACCCAAAAGAGTGCACATGAAGTGCCTATTGCAACCTCTGAGGCAAGAGTCTGACCAATTTTCATATAAAATCTTTTGTATTATCCATTTGTGATTCAATCCATGTGTATAAACCTGCTTTGTCTATCTGCAGCCCTTCTGTGTTACACTGGATTCCAAAACCAATCATTGATTCGATCCACATCCTGTCCTTGCTCTACTTGCTGCTTTGGTTGGGGTTTTCAACTACAAAACCTGCAGGAATACATCAAAATATCTAGGGCATAATTCAAGGACATCTTTCTAAAGAGAGGTAAAAAACTTAATTTTGTCTTAGCATCAACAAAGGGTTTTAAGGGGGGCTTTGCCTGGATCAAGCCCTCCAAGAAAGAGGTGGCAGTGACTTTTTCTTACTGAAAGTGCGAGTACGGTGCGGACGAGAGGAGAAGGTGGTGGATGTGTTGGTGGATACGGGTGCCCAGGTGAGCCTGGTCCGGAGAGGGTTGTTCAAGGAGGAATTCCTGCAGCCAAGCCGGAGACCGGTCCGCCTGAAGGTCGCCAACGGAGAGATTATGGGTGGTGGCTGCGAGCTGCGAGCTGCTGCGCCGCGCTGCTCGGGGTTGGTGGCCCCGAGTGGCACGCGAGGGATGGGTAACCCCGCGGCGGTGAAACGCTTTTGACGCGTTCCCGTGGGGGGCCGGCCACGGGACGCTGCGGTGACACGCACAGGTGAGCAGGCAGGCAAAGCACTACGCTCACAAGGGCATCAATACGCTCGTGTCATCTGACAAAGCGTTTCAGGATCCTTGCCACTCTGCAACAAGGGAACGAAAGTATGTACAGCAACACATCAGGATATGTACACATGGGGTTAAGACGGGACTGGGGTAAGGGCACCACAGGACAATAGACACTCTATCCCAACTCGTATCCCAATCCCAGGTCCGACCCTCTCAGTGGCTGATGGGGGCGGGGGCTCAAACACAACCCATGCCCTGCTCAGTCCGGACCCTGAAACCCTGCCAATAGGGGGGGTGTCCCGCCCAGCCACAAACGAGTTCCTGGGAACCAAGGTGCTCCAAGGCCAACCGACGGTGACTCCCCATGCTCCCTTAACGGCAGGTCTGAACTCCACTGTGAGCCAGAGATATGGCCCCGCCATTATCCCTCAGGAGTTGGTAGCTGAAAATGGGCTGTTTCAGCCCAAACTGATATTAGCTTGAAAAACTCCAAAATTGACCCCTCGTCCGGACCCGCCAGAGGTAGGGACGAGGCAACTGACCCTATGCCCTTCGCATACGAACTCTCTGGAGCCCTCACCCAACGTGGTTCCCTCTGAGGTCCCGGCATCAGGGCACTACGGGTTCGTCACGTGGGGTCATGATTGCCAAAATGGCAAAATCGGCCGTCTCGGGCGACCGTCCAGGGTAGGAAATCTTGGCGATATTGACGCGCCAAGCCTTGATTCACAACCCTTGATATCCCCTTTGGTCCCATGCCCTGGGTTATCGCTTGCTGTCACGCCGGCTGCTTACTGTTCACCGAGGGGATGACCACACGGACGGGGCAGAAAGCAACATGCGGTGCAAAGGTGGGGATCGTGGATCGCACCAAAAGTTGAATAACTCCGGATGAGCCGGAGGAGCAAATACGAAACTCAAGGGCGTTCAACCCTTGGTCATATGCTACAATATGCGCCTCTTTCTTCCTGGCTAGATCCCGTGCCCCATGGAGATATGGTAATTCCAATATGGCATACAATGGCAAAAACAGCGAAATTTGGCCCAAATGGCCCGCACTCATGATTCCATATCTCCATGGCCACGGCGAGGATCCTTTCCACCAAAGATGCTATAGACATATGGGACTTAGGTCCCAATATATACCACTTGCCAACCCTCATGGTCGCCCCTAGCTATTTTTCCCATTGGAGAGAAAGTGACACACAAATGGGGCAGAATGGCAACATACCCCAAATTGGGTGACTCACAACTCTCCCATTGAGAGGAGAGGCCACATGGGGAAACATCCCATTTGATACGTGTTCGTGTGCCCTCTCCGAATTGCCCCTACCTTTGGTCAAGTGGCGCACGCAACCTCGGGGGTGAAATCAGGGGGAGAAGGAGTTTGTGGCCATTTTGGGCAAAACGGCCAAAATTCACCCAAAGGCGGTCCCTCCAAATATCGTATCTCTGTATCGCAAGAGAAAGGAGCCTCGGGCTTTTGCATGGATGTAAACCGAAGCTTTGTTTCCCTTTTGCAACAAGGGTTGAGGTTCAAAGCACAATGAAAGCATTTTTAACACCTCAATCCTTGAAGCGCACTATTTATGGGAAAGAGTGCATATATCGGCGATATTGGCATGAACATATCCTTGGGACCTTGAGGAGCAAAAATATGAGTAAACACTTTTGGAGTAGGCCCATAGTAGGTGCTTTCAAACATGCACACTATGGTTAGATTGTCTCCGCCCACTCGTGTCATTAGTGCTTGCATATGAACGCGTGTGCAAAGAGGCAATGTGGCACGCGTGCTCACAAGGCGAAATAATATAAAATAGAAGACAAGGTTGTAAAAATCAACCAAGCCATCCACGATGTCCTTCGTGGTCTCTACTTTACATATTGCCTTGATTCGAGGCTCAACTCCCCATAGGCTTCGAATACGAGCCTCGGGGGTTTGGCCATTTTGGCCTAATTTTGAACCAAAACTTGCCCTCTTTTGAAAATAGAGTTTTGGTACGCATTGAATTGCGTGGAGCCATCGTTGAGTTGGCTCGAAAAACGAAAATGGCCTCGGGCTTTTGGTCTTGTGAGCATTGTGTTCGGTCATTAACGTTCATGCTCACAAGGCCACAAAGTTAGCGTTTGCGCACGCAAACGACTTGGGTTTGCGAGACCTATAGGCTGCCTAAAACACCGCCATTGCCCGCTTCCCTAAGCAAGATGATATGCCCGCGTGAGAGGGGCATGGATGAAGGTCATAGGGGGGAGATGTATGGTTCCGTGCGAACTCATGGTCCTTGAGAAGCATGAGTTCGCACGATCGACGGAAAGCCTTGCGCACTGATTTTCTCGAAAACGCAACGGCGAAAAATTCTGGTGAACACACCAGATGAAAGTACATTAAATACCCTCTAGATTCCGCCCTTAAGTTCTCTTAGAACCTCAAAGGTACTCGAGAAAAGTCCAGAACAAAACTCGCCACGGAGAAGCGACGAGGGCGCGCGAACAGGCGACATCAGGCGGCGATTTCACGACAATTAGAAATCGCGGTAGAAATCGGGTATTTCACCGATTTCCGACTGAAAATTGCCTAAGACAATAAAATTACGGTAATTCTACATCGATTTATTGGTTAGAAATCGGATTCCAGATTTCACGGGTTAGAGAACAGAGATAGCCGGTGTCAACGGCTTCTGCACGGGTGTGACGGCTCGCAGGCCTCTGGGCCATGGGCCATAACGGGTGTGACGGCTCACAGGCCTCCGGGCCATGGGCCATAGGTTCTGGGTACCGCTTCACCCCCCTCCTTAGAGCAAACCCTGGGGGGGGCTCCATAACACAAAAGCATGGCAGCGGGTACCCAGGACCATCCCCTGAAGGGGGGGGGGGGTGTCACATCCTTCTTCAGGCTGATTCGCAGGTTAGGCTGCCCAAATCCCACAGTAAGACAGGTACGGTGCTGTAGACATTAGTAACTGCAAGTATAGTATCAAGTATCAAGTCCCGGGTCCTGGCAGCGATTGTTCGGCATCCAAAGGACCCGTTAACCCATACCAGGCGCACCGGGTGCCGGCTGCTACGGTCACCACCACAGTGGCAGTGGCATACACGGCCAACATAGGCGTCACACGACGACCGAGGTGGTCCCACAGGTCGAGAGCGACCACAAAGATCCATCAGGCTACCCCAAGCTTCCCAAGGCCCGCCGACTGGGGAGAGTCCCCACGGGTCCTTCCTCGGGCGCACCATGTCCATATCCATACGACGCGAGTCCAGAGTGGTACAGCCAAACGAGCTCCTCCTTAAGGGATCGGGCATCAAGGCCGTCTTTTCCCTCGCCCTATTACCACGAAGGCCATACATGAGGGAGTCCTCCCGCAGTGTGGGCGGAGGCGTCGACTCCTCAAACCACCAGTTTCCCAGGCAGACTGACTGAGTTCAGGAGCACCGGAGGCCGCCATCCGACTGCAAGTGCGTCTGCGAGTCGGTAGGCTCACACTGGGACTGACAGTGGCGGACCGCTGGGAGTGTAGTCAGGCAACTGGGCTTCCCGCCTGGCGCCATCAGGATCTCCACATCACAGCGAATAGGGCACACGGTATCACGGGCACTCAAACAGAAGAATCTGTACTTAGGTACTGGTCCAAGCTGGACCCTATGTAAGAACATGTAAACGGCGACTCAGGGCGCCCCTGTAATCCGATTCGCATTCCCACAGGGGGGAAAAGACAGTCCATCCGTCGGTGATGGGCTGACAATCGCAACATACAAATGCACATATCCTGTGGAACAGAAAGACAAGCAATAAGCGGGGTAAATAGGCGTGTAAACACACTCTGGACAGAGCGCCAAACAACGCCACAGTCAGGATAAGGCGTATGCAGGAGGGTGGACAGAAAAACGCCCGAGTCCAGGCCATATATAGTCGCGACACACGTAGACCGGCCTGGATCCCGCAATTGCCATGGGACCAGACCACACACTCAAAAATCGCAATGCCGATGACAGCGGCATCCGTTGCGCAACGTCGTATGGGCTTCAAGGCCCGAAGAGCTCAGAAATATGAAGGTCAGTCGCCCTACCTGGTTTCCCAAGGATTCAGCAGGGGGGGGAGTGACGAATATAAGATGAGAGGGGCCATCCTCCTCTGGATTCAGCAGGGGGGGGGTATATGGCCACTCTGATGGCAGGTCACCGAAAGATGGAAGAGAGCAAGCAAGTAAGGGACGATCCGTCGACCTCACAAGCGCTGAAAACACATCAGGGGAGAGCTCAGGGCGCTGATCAGGCACCCCTGGCTGCAATCGCCCGGGTGAGTGCTGCCAAGTCCGAAACATGGATCTTGGTCTTGTGCTTGCGGATGTACTCCATGAAGGGAGTATTGACCCGCGGCACGAACGAGGAGACGGGTTCCCAGGTGTCGTGGGACGGCCCATAGCCTCGCCAACGAACCTTGAACTCCAGACCTCCGGGTGCTGAGGCTTTGGGACGCTGAGCAAGGATCTTCTCGACTGTATAGTCGTCCTGCTCAGCATAGTCGTCGTCCGAATCAGCCTCATGTGCGGCATAGCTCAGGGACACATGCTGGCCACGGAGGTCGGGTTCCCGCACACGGAGCTGACTCTCGTGGCGCTCCCGGAACTGTCCATGACCGACCTTGATGCGGTAGGTGTCCTCACCAATTCTGCGGACCACCTCTCCGGGTGTGAACCAGGCTTTGGTGCGGTGGGTGCCCATAGGGCGGGGTCTGATCACCCACACCGGGTCTCCCACCCTGAACTTCTGCGCTGTCGAGCTCGGGGCGGACTTCTGACGCTCAGCATGCTCCTTCTCAAGCTGCTGGCGGATGTCCTGCGCCGTTTGCTCTTGCCGCGCGAAGAATTCCTTGGCATCCATAGCCATGCCATCACCAGACAAGGGAAGTCCCCTACCCAGGGGGTCCCTGCCGAACAGAATCTGGTGAGGGGACAAACCGCCCGGAGTGGGGGTGTCATGATGGGCCTTCAGAGCAGGCCACATTTCCTCAAACCAGTTCCGACGTGGATTGGTGATGTGGATCTTGCGCAGCTACTCGAACAGCTGCCGTCCAGCCACTTCAGCACGGCCGTTAGACCGGCTGAGATAGGAGACGCTCTTGGCATGACGTATTCCCATGAGGGAACACATAGCCTTGAACCAGCCACCAGTAAACTGGGGCCCTCGGTCACTGCAAATGGTGCGGGGGATGTCAAAGACGGTCAGCCAATGACGAATCATCATGACTGCCACTTCCTTGGCAAGCAACCCCTTTTTGCGTGCCGGAACGGCTACAACGTAGCCGCTGTGGCGGTCCACACAGAGAACCACACAGTCAAAGGTCTCCTTGCCAATGTGCACTTCGGGCATGGAGAAGACGTCCATGGCCACGCTCTCCATGGGCTGGTCAGGAACCGGGGTCCATTGGGCTTCCCCCTTGACGTTCCAGTTATCGGGATTGCAGGCCTGGCAGACCGAACAACCCTTCCTGACCTTCTTGATGGCGGTGTAGAGAACGATATGGTCGATCTCCAACCGGCGCTGCATGTCAAGGGCTTGCTTCTTGACCCCTGGGTGCAGGATGTGGTGGTGCCAAGCTTCACAAAGCTCGAGCACCCGGGACTCCGGTACTAGTAGCTTACCATTCCGGTAGAGCTTGTGATCTTCCTCGGTCAGCCCCTTTCGCCACTTCTGCCCGTCGTCAGGGTCGGTCACAGCCCTTTACTCGGCCGCAAAGGCCTCAGACTTGGCATAATCGTCGGTCCAGTCGTCCTGGAGGCAAGACTCCGGGAAGAGGTGCTTGTCGGACTCAGCTCCCTCAGGGGCGAGTACTCTGACCGCTCTGCTCACCCTCGACGCGAGGGGGGCATCCGCAGCCATGACGACGAAGCATTTAACACCCTCCTCCTCCATCAGGCGCTCCATTTCGATGATCCTCTTGGCTTCAGCGGTCTCAGCCTCGTCGCCATGGGCAGAGATATCCGTCATGCACTTGCTGGCGGGATAGGCCCACCTGCTGAGACAGTGCGCCACGGTGTTATCCTTTCCAGGAATATACACAACCGTAAGGTCGAACTTGGCCAAGGTCTCATGCCATCTTGCCCGTCGGGAGGCGGGACCTGAGGGGGTGTCCATGTGCTCCTTGTGCCACGACTGCAGACTCTGATGGTCGGTGCAGACGGTGACGGGATGGAGGGCTATGTACCCAGCCCATTTCCTGAGAGCCATGACGATGGCATACGCCTCCTTTTCACGGGGCGTCCACGTCCGTCTCTGGCCTTCCGCCAGGACTCGGCTCCAGAAGGCCACGGGCACGTGCCTCCCGTCGTCAAGCACTTGCTCCAACACTGCGCCAACGGCGTAGTCGGAAGCGTCGGTGCGCAGGACGAACCCTCGGTCGGGATCCACGAGGTGCAGACCCACTGCGGATAGCAGCGCCTGCTTCATCCCCTCAAAGGCACGGTCGGAATCAGCATCCCAGACCAGAGCCTTCTTGGACCCCTTCTTGGTCTCCTCTCGGTTGCCCTTGAGCATGGTCGTCATGGGGGCTGCATACTCGGCATACATTTTGATATACCCCGAGTAGTAATTGCAGAACCGAAGATACGCCCGTAGCTCAGAGACCGTTTTGGGCTTTTCCCAGTGCTCAATCGCAGCCACCTTGCCAGGTATGGGCTTTCGCTGCCCGTTCCCGACTACGTGGCCAGCGAAGACCACCTCGCTTACCGCAATGGTGGCCTTGTCACTGCTGCCCGTGAGTTTGTGCCGAACCAGAAGGTCTAGCACTCGAGTGACGTCCCTTTCATGTGCCTCCAGGAGCTCCTCGTAGCTCATACTGGGGTCCCCGGACGCGATGATCACGTCGTCCACGAAGGGGTCCGCACAGTCACGAACCAGCTCAAGCAGGTTCTCCAGCATCCGCTGAAAAGCCGCATTGCCGTTGGTAACGCCCATGGGCATCACCTTCCACTGGAGAGGTCCAAGTGGGGTGCCCATGGCTGTGCAGGCACGGGACTCCTCGGCGAGAGGCATCTGATGATAACCATGTTTCAGGTCAATCACCGTGAAGATCCTCCGCCGGTGTTGCTTTTGCAGCATGTCCTCAATGAGGGGCAGCGTATAGCTGTCGTGCTGCGTTTGGGCGTTTAGGCCGCGGTAGTCAACCACGAGCCGCCACTCACCGGCCACCTTCTTGGGGACGACGAAGCACGGAGAGGCCCATTCGGAGTGGCACGGCTCGAGCCAGCCTCTCTGGATGAAGTCACGGAGGATCTTCTCCATGGCCTCCTTCCTCTCGCCCCTCAGGGCAAACTCCCGGTGCCGATACACACGGGGGTCCTGCTTCAGTCGTATCTTGGCCTCGCCATACGGTCCACGCACCGGTGGGGGAAACACAGGCTTACCGCTGAAGAAGGTATCACCATACTTCTGCTTCAGCCTGGCCCTCAATGCCTGGATCTTGGGACAGTCATCGGACTCCGCCTTGGCTTTTCCGGGCACTTGAACCACGGAGCTTACTTGAGGGGTAGCAACCCCGCTCGACTTCAGCTCAGGCGGTCTTCCCAGGTGGCCCAAAGGGCCATCTCTGGTCTTGCCTCGGAATAGATCGCCGTAGGTGGGTGGGTTGCCCCCGATTGGCTCGTCCTGGCTGGACAGGTGGTCCAGTACCCTCCCTACGAAGGTATCTCCATCATAGGAACCAGAGACGATCGAGTCCACTTCCCACCAGGCTTTGTCCTGGCCCTTGCCCTCACGCTGGCTACCCCAGTCGTGAAAGGGGTGATCCATATACCCCTGAACCAGATCCAGCTCCTCTTCAGTGAGGGGGTCTTCCGATTCTCCGATGTCAACAGGGAGAACCGCAAAGCATTGCCTCCAAGGCTCCGCTACGATGCGGTTGACACACACGAAATCCGTGGCGTCGGCCTGATCAAGGCCCCCATCCACATAGTGGAATTCTGTTGGCCATCTCTGGGGTGGCATGGGCTGTCCCTTAGCGTCCTAATAGACACTCTCTCCAGCCGGTAGGACGACCTTGTTTAAGGTCATGTTGGTCAATGAGGCTACCCAATGTCGGGTACTTTCCTCCTCGGTGCATCCCATAGGAACAACCAGCACTGCCTTGGAGCGGTCCTTGCGAATCTTCGCTATCGCCCTTGGAATGTCCCATCGGGGGCAATGGATCCACATCAAGCCCTGATGCGGACCCCAGTGCTTCTTCCACGCGGAGTCCTGTGCGCTCCAGTACTTCTCACACACCCGAAGATGGGCGGAGGTTCCTGAAGAGAACGCATCCAGGGCCAGATGCGAAGCTCCCAAGTCCGCGACAACTCGGCTCGCCACTTCCGGCATTACGCCGTACTCCTGGTTTGCAGGACCAGTTGGCTCAGTGTCCAGCGCGGCCACTTCGAGCTGATTGCGTTCGGGGTGGATCCATTGGCATTCCACATGGTGCTCAGGTGACGAAAGCCACGAGAGCTGGTCGTCCTGGTACAGGGTCATGGAGGCCTGGGCCGGGAGAACGCCGGAGTCCGTCTCCATCATGAAGTCGTACCCGACGATCATGTCCCAGTCCATCTCGGCCTCGTAGAAGCGACCGTGCAGGAGGATTTCCTTGCCGAGGTCTGGGCGGCTCAGCTCACGATGGTTCACGAACTGTAGCCCGATGGCCGCTTCCTTCGTGCCTCCCACCATGCACTGGCCGTTCGCCACCTTCAGCCTGACAGGTTTCCGACTGTCGGTCAGACACTCTGGTGGAAGTAGGCCAGCCTTGACCAGGCTGACTTGAGCTCCCGTGTCGACCAACACGTCGAAAACCTTTTCCACTTCCCCGCACAGGGCACGGACCTTAAGATGCAACTGCCGCTCGCGACCGACACGGCGCACGGCGTGCAAACTCAGGATCTCCGGCCGTTCCAGAAGCTCAACAAGCGACTGGTGCAGGTCGTGGACAATGGGCTCAGGCTGCCCATCTGCAGCATCCAGCTGCGGTCCGGGTGATCCTCCGATACTCTCGGAAAGATCTTGAAGTACATCAAACACATTCTTGGTGGCGAAGGACGGACGGGTGCAAGGGTTCGTGCCTTCACTTGCCCTCACCCCGCCTCCGCGACTGGGTGCCGGACCGGGCCTTCCGCCCGCGGCAGTCCCTTTGTGCTTATCGACTCCCGACTGGGATGGTTCGGCGCTTCCCACGTCACCATCCTGCGACCGCCCTAGCTGGGGCCCTTGGCTGCAGGGGCTCCGCTAGGGGGCGTCGGTTGTGGAAGTAGGGGAGTTCTCCTCCGCATCAACCTCGTTGACGCCCTTCTTCCTTCCCCCTTTCTTACCCTTCTTGTCCTTGTCCTTGTTCTGGTCATTCTGGTTGTTCTCCTTGTTCTTGTTGTCCGACCTGGGGACCCAGTTCCGCTTGATCTCCTGGATCTCCTTGGCCAACTCGGTCCCCACCGACGACATCAGCTTGGCCAGCTCGTCCTTGTCGACCTCCACTTTGGCTTCCCGGATACCCGCGGGCGCACGCTTCTTCGACCTGTGCGCCTTCTTGTAAGCCTCCGTGTCGGCCTCGTGGGTGGGGCATGTTCGGTGGTCATGGTTGAAGCCTTTCTTCCTCCCATAACACACGAAACAGCCCTGCGGGTGAGCTCGTATGAACTCCCCAAAGGAGAGCGGAGGGTCGCCAACGCGGCGAGGGTCCCTCTTCTCCTTCTTCTTCCAACCCGGCTGCAGGGGCTTCCAGCTTCCCTGGTTGTTCCCCGCGCTCAGGTTGTTGGCCACGAAGGCGCAAACGGCCACCTCGGCGGGCTCATCGTCGTCGTCATCGTCAACGAGAGTCTCATCGCCGTCGGCTCCCGCTGGGTCCATGGCAGCTTCCCCGCCAGGTCCCTCGCCAACGTAGTTGACGTCGCGGTCGCCGGGCCTCAACCCGCGGGTGTGGTGGAGGTTCCGGTACTCCTTGAGCACCTCCTCTCCAACCCAGTCCAGGATCTCGTCGCAGCTCATCCGCGCCGGGATGGCCTGCAGACGGATGGTCTGGCCGCTCAACTCACACTTGTCAAGGCGCCACATCGCGGTCTTCTCGCGATCGCCCGAGACGGTGATGAGGAGAGCGTTCCGCAGGGAGTGCCGTTTGACATCCCGGGCCACGTTCTTCCTCGTCCAAGCCACCACGTTCGTATGATACTCTTTGGGGAGCATCATCTTGACTGTGTGGTTGGACTTGGCCCGCTTGGATTCCTCCTTGGTTACCCTTTTGATCCATGCTTCCGGCAGCATGGAGAGCAGGCGAGCCTGCTCGTCACCCTCGTTCCAATCCTCCACGTTGCGGCGGAGGAGGGTGTAATGCCCTCGGAAGTCTCGCCAGTCCCGTAGGCGAATCTCCCGTCCATCATGCTGAAGCTTGATGGACTTCCACCGCTTGGCAGCCACCTGCGGAGCGTCCACCCGCTCCTGCTCGTTGAGCCACTTCTTGGCTTCCTTGAGGGTCTTGATTCTCCCCTCCTTGGTCGCCACGAAGTATAGCTCTCCGAGCACTTCCGGCAGGCGGTACCTGAACCGTCTGAAGACATACTTCTCCGCATCAGCGGGATGCATGTCCTCAGTAACGGTTAGCCCCCAATCGTCCAGCTTCTCCAAGAAGCGGTCGAGGTTGAGGGGGTTGCCGTCGTACATGGGGGGCTTGATGTCCTTCAAGTCTTCCCACACGGCGGCATCCGCGGCCTTAGAGACCATGAACGCCGGCCGCGAGGTCGACCGAGGTTCCCATCGGCCTCTCCCACGGACTCCCACGGCCGCCACGTCCATCTCCTCCATGGAATCCCTGTGGCTACGCCGCGGTTCCTCCATGTACGCTGAACCTAGATGTTCACGCCGTACTCCTTCCATGTACGCATCCTCATCACGGCGCCGGCGGCTGCGTTCAGCGGCCTCCCGTCGTACACCACGCGGCGGGCTGATGTCGAACTCCTCCAGGTCCAGGTCCAGTTCCTCACCTTCGCCGACATCCCACTCCACGTCTCCTCTGGGGACCTCATCCCTGAGTCCACCATAACGTCCACCAGCCATTGGGATTCGCTCCTGGGCTGGTGCGGGGCGCCGGGGGCGTACCGGTGTCCGCGGTGGAGCACGGCGGTTGCGGTACTCTGCGCTGAGCCACTCATCACGCCAATCCTCACTGCCACTACCGGGCGGCACGCGCTCGTTGCGGCGGCCCGCGCTGTGGTGAGAGGGGGCGGTAAGAGAGGGGGCACTGGCGCTGGGGCGACTCCTGGGGGCTCCGCCGGGGGCGTGGGGTCTGCCTGGACCTGGTCCGGGTCCCCAGCCGTCGTCCGACGAGCCAGACTCCAGGGGTGGGTGGTCGCTGCCGACGCTCCCACGGGCTTCCAGCGCGTCCAGCCTCTGCTGCAGGCCGCTGATGACCGTGTTCAGCTGCCTGGTCTCGGCCCTGGCGATGTCCAGCTCTCTCTGCGCGCGCGCGGCGACCTTGGAGATGCGAGTCATCTCGCCCTTGCCCGTGTCTACCTCGCACCCGAGGAACTGGACCCTCCTGCGGAGGTAGACAATCCACCGCCAGGTGGTATCCGGGTCGCCGTTCCCTGGTGGGTCGTCGGGGTCCCCAGGGGGTCCTCCAGGAGGGCCTCCGCCGGGTCCGCCCGGTCCAGGGGGTCCTCCCCCGCCCCGTGGTCCGCCTCCAGGGGGTCCACTTGGTGGGCGTCCTCCAGGGGGTCCTGATGGTCCTCCGCCAGGGGGTCCCGGTGGGTCTCTGCCGGGTCGCCTCGGTGGGTCCGAGGATGGGCGCTTCTTCGTGATGCCGAAGTCCATGTCGTCATCCTCGTCCATGTCGCCCCACCTGGGCGTCTCGGTCTCGGAAGACTCCGAGCTCCGGTAGGGAGGAGGGAGATCCTCATCCTCACCTTCCGGTTCCATGGGGACGTCTCCGCCTCCTCCGCCCGTCCAAGCCACCACTTGGCGATGTCGGCGGCCTCGTTCATCCCCGTCGCTGGCTGTGAAGAAGGGGTCACTGTCGTGGGGGTGTCCGCCCGCTGGCCTCCGTGGCCTCTCGGGGGTCTTCCCCTTACCCTTCCTCTGTCGGTGGGCGGTGGGGCCACTGCTCCCACTGCTGCCCGTGTCGACCTCGTCCAGCGTCATCTTGGAGGAGGCGTCCCCTTCGAAAAGCTTTCGAAGGGTCTCCACTCGTGATCCTCCCGGGGGAGTCTCGCGGCGGAGTTTGGCCTCTGCCTCCTCCATTGCGGCGGCGGTGGCTGCAGCAGCTCGCCTTTCGGCCTCCTCCCGGGCACGAGCCGCCTCGGCTTCCCGGGTCTGCTGCAGCCGCGCCTTCTCCGCTTCCAACGCCGCCAACTCCGCCTCCGTCTTGGCCCTGTCCTCAGCGACCTTCCGTCGCGCGGCCTCGATGGCGTCCTTCTTGGCGGCGTCCGCCTGGGCCTTCGCCGTTGCCTCGGCATGGGCCCTTTCCTCCGCCTCCTTGTTTGCCCTCTCTTGGGCAAGCGCCTCTTCCAGCGCCTTCACCTCGGCCTCCTTGCAGGCAATGGCCTCCTGCGTCCGGCGGGCTTCCTCGTCGGTTGCCCTGATCCGGGCAGCCACTGCCTCATGGGCGGCCGCAGCCGTGAGACCGGCCGCGATGGCCGCCACTTTCGAGGCGTGGTAGCCCATGCCTCTGCCCCACTCGGTGGCCTCCTCATGGGCGATGCCGACAGCGCCCTCCACGGCAGCGTTCTGCTGCGTGGCCCGTTGCCGGGCAACCCGAAGGTTGCAGGGCACCCCGCAGGCGCGCTCACAGGCGCGCGCCACGTCCCTTTGGGCGGGAGCGGCGCTGCTACTGGAGCTGGCCTGGTCGGCCGGCATCCTCCCGCGGTGGGCCGACTCCACGTCGCTGCTGGGGCCTGCTGGGGCCTGCTGGGGCCTCAGGAGCAGCGGACGGGGCTTGGCCTTGGTCTGCTTGGCGACTTGGATGTAGTCGCCAAGGGTGCCGGAGCCGGGGTGGTGACCGCCATTGGCCCGTTGGGGACTGGGGGCTGGGGTTCCGCCCTTGGCGCCCTGGGCGGCTTCGGCGGCCAGGAACTCCTGGTACTCCCGCCACTTCAGGTCCCGCTTCCTGTCCCCGGCGGATCGCTTCTCCTTCCCCGGAGACGCGCTGCTGCTGCCCTGCAGCCTGCGCTCGCTCCCCAGTTCCGTGAAGTTCTTCTCGATCATGTCCCACATGGAGACATTGATCGAGGCGCCCGACTGGTACTCGTTGGGGGTCTCGTCCTCCTCGATCCCGTCGGGGCGCAGCCCTTCGCCGGGCCTCTCCGGCCGGGTCCAGGTCCTCCACCGCCTCTGCTGGAAGCGGAAGGCAAACCCTTCCGCCCGCAGCCAGTCCTCCACGGCCTGCAGGCGGTCGGGGGCCATGTCCGTGCGGAGCTCGAAGCTCCCGGGCATGCCGCCTTCGCACTGGGGGTGGCTGTGGCGGTAGTGCTGGTCCCAAACCAACCCACGCAGTAGGTGCGCTGCATGGGGGTGGGGCCGCGGCCACGTCCTACCCGCTTCTTGCCAGTTTACCATGGCAGCGGGGGCGTAGTTGGTCTTGAGGTCCTTGGTGTGCACTCGTTCCACTCAACGAACTGGTGGTGGTTGTTGAGGCGGTAGCTGCAGCACTGGACTGGGAGTGCGGCCGGTGCCTGTCGGCCGGTGGCTGTGGAGGTGGTTGACGCGACTGGGTGTGCGGCCTTGCTGGTCGGCCGATGGGACTCGCTGTTGAGGGAGTCCTGGTCTGTCCACCTCCTTCACGATCGCGGCGCGGTCAGGGCGATGCTCTGGACGGCGCCGCGGGCTCCGTGACGGGCTCGGCGCTGTCGCTGGGCGGCGCTACGAGCCGCTGCGCTGCGCTGCGAGCTGCTGCGCTGCGCTGCGATCTGCGAGCTGCGAGCTGCTGCGCCGCGCTGCTCGGGGTTGGTGGCCCCGAGTGGCACGCGAGGGATGGGTAACCCCGCGGCGGTGAAACACTTTTGACGCGTTCCCGTGGGGGGCCGGCCACGGGACGCTGCGGTGACACGCACAGGTGAGCAGGCAGGCAAAGCACTACGCTCACAAGGGCATCAATACGCTCGTGTCATGTGACAAAGCGTTTCAGGATCCTTGCCACTCTGCAACAAGGGAACGAAAGTATGTACAGCAACACATCAGGATATGTACACATGGGGTTAAGACTGGACTGGGGTAAGGGCACCACAGGACAATAGACACTCTATCCCAACTCGTATCCCAATCCCAGGTCCGACCCTCTCAGTGGCTGATGGGGGCGGGGGCTCAAACACAACCCATGCCCTGCTCAGTCCGGACCCTGAAACCCTGCCAAAAGGGGGGGTGTCCCGCCCAGCCAGAGGCGAGTTCCTAGAAGCCAAGGTGCTCCAAGGCCAACCGACAGTGACTCCCCATGCTCCCTTAACGGCAGGTCTGAACTCCACTGTGAGCCAGAGATATGGCCCCGCCATTATCCCTCAGGAGTTGGTAGCTGAAAATGGGCTGTTTCAGCCCAAACTGATATTAGCTTGAAAAACTCCAAAATTGACCCCTCGTCCGGACCCGCCAGAGGTAGGGACGAGGCAACTGACCCTATGCCCTTCGCATACGAACTTCTTGGAGCCCTCACCCAACGTGGTTCCCTCTGACGTCCCGGCATCAGGGCACCACGGGTTCGTCACGTGGGGTCATGATTGCCAAAATGGCAAAATCGGCCGTCTCGGGCGACCGTCCAGGGTAGGAAATCTTGGCGATATTGACGCGCCAAGCCTTGATTCACAACCCTTGATATCCCCTTTGGTCCCATGCCCTGGGTTATCGCTTGCTGTCACGCCGGCTGCTTACTGTTCACCGAGGGGATGACCACACGGACGGGGCAGAAAGCAACATGCGGTGCAAAGGTGGGTATCGTGGATCGCACCAAAAGTTGAAAAACTCCGGATGAGCCGGAGGAGCAAATACGAAACTCAAGGGCGTTCATCCCTTGGTCATATGCTACAATATGCGCACTTTCCTTCCTGGCTAGATCCCGTGCCCCATGGAGATATGGTAATTCCAATATGGCATACAATGGCAAAAATAGCGAAATTTGGCCCAAATGGCCCGCACTCATGATTCCATATCTCCATGGCCACGGCGAGGATCCTTTCCACCAAAGATGCTATAGACATATGGGACTTAGGTCCCAATATATACCACTTGCCAACCCTCATGGTCGCCTCTAGCTATTTTTCCCATTGGAGAGAAAGTGACACACAAATGGGGCAGAATGGCAACATACCCCAAATTGGGTGACTCACAACTCTCTCATTGAGAGGAGAGGCCACATGGGGAAACATCCCATTCGATACGTGTTCGTGTGCCCTCTCCGAATTGCCCTTACCTTTGGTCAAGTGGCGCACGCAACCTCGGGGGTGAAATCAGGGGGAGAAGGAGTTTGTGGCCATTTTGGGCAAAACGGCCAAAATTCACCCAAAGGCGGTCCCTCCAAATATCGTATCTCCGTATCGCAGGAGAAAGGAGCCTCGGGCTTTTGCATGGATGTAAACCGAAGCTTTGCTTCCCTTTTGCAACAAGGGTTGAGGTTCAAAGCACAATGAAAGCATTTTTAACACCTCAATCCTTGAAGCACACTATTTATGGGAAAAGGTGCATATATCGGCGATATATTGGCATGAACATATCCTTCGGACCTTGAGGAGCAAAAATATGAGTAAACACTTTTGGAGTAGGCCCATAGTAGGTGCTTTCAAACATGCACACTATGGTTAGATTGTCTCCGCCCACTCGTGTCATTAGTGCTTGCATATGAACACGTGTGCAAAGAGGCAATGTGGCACGCGTGCTCACAAGGCGAAATAATATAAAGTAGAAGACAAGGTTGTAAAAATCAACCAAGCCATCCACGATGTCCTTCGTGGTCTCCACTTTACATATTGCCTTGGTTCGAGGCTCAACTCCCCATAGGCTTCGAATACGAGCCTCGGGGGTTTGGCCATTTTGGCCTAATTTTGAACCAAAACTTGCCCTCTTTTGAAAATAGAGTTTTGGTACGCATTGAATTGCGTGGAGCCATCGTTGAGTTGGCTCGAAAAACAAAAATGGCCTCGGGCTTTTGGTCTTGTGAGCATTGTGTTCGGTCATTAACGTTCATGCTCACAAGGCCACAAAGTTAGCGTTTGCGCACGCAAACGACTTGGGTTTGCGAGACCTATAGGCTGCCTAAAACACCGCCATTGCCCGCTTCCCTAAGCAAGATGATATGCCCGCGTGAAAGGGGCATGGATGAAGGTCATAGGGGGGAGATGTATGGTTCCGTGCGAACTCATGGTCCTTGAGAAGCATGAGTTCGCACGATCGACGGAAAGCCTTGCGCACTGATTTTCTCGAAAACGCAACGGCGAAAAATTCTGGTGAACACACCAGATGAAAGTACATTAAATACCCTCTAGATTCCGCCCTTAAGTTCTCTTAGAACCTCAAAGGTACTCGAGAAAAGTCCAGAACAAAACTCGCCACGGAGAAGCGACGAGGGCGCGTGAACGAGCGACATCAGGCGGCGATTTCACGACAATTAGAAATCGCGGTAGAGATCGGGTATTTCACCGATTTCCGACTGAAAATCGCCTAAGACAATAAAATTACGGTAATTCTACATCGATTTATTGGTTAGAAATCGGATTCCAGATTTCACGGGTTAGAGAACAGAGATAGCCGGTGTCAACGGCTTCCGCACAAGTGTGACGGCTCGCAGGCCTCTGGGCCATGGGCCATAGCGGGTGTGACGGCTCACAGACCTCCGGGCCATGGGCCATAGGTTCTGGGTACCGCTCCACTATCAGTATGGAATTCTGGGAACATGAGCGCTTGAACCGCCCTGATCTGGCGAAGAGAAGCACTCTATCCGGGAACTTCTATGTGGCCGACATTACAGATTGGGATATGATCATGGGGTATGACTTCATGGTGGCAAATGCCGTTGGAGCCCTTCCCCATCGTGCAACGCTGGTCCGGGAGGATGATGAATGCCTCACATGGCTGTCCACGGACTATGCATGCGGATCATCCCAATGGAATGCGGAGGAAGAGGATCGGATCGTCCAAGCGGTGCAAGCTGTGGGTGCCAAGTCCAGAGGAGACCGTGGAGTTCAGCTCACGGAGTATGGAACGGCGCCGCAGGTGTATGCCAGGATGATCCAGACGCTGGGAGCCGAAGCGCCCGAGACGGACGTCTTTGCTTCCCGGGATGCCCCACTTCTGAGGAAGTGTAGGCGGCACTGGCATCGAGGAGACTCAGCCTGGCACCGGCATTGGGGTTTGAAGGAGTGGGGACCCATGTATTGGCATGGCTCCCTGGACAATACCAGACGTACGGTGGAGAAGATCATCGCGGATAGGGCGAAGGGGATCCTGGTCATAACCGGCATAGGATCCACCCCATGTCCGCTGGAGGGTCTCAAGTCGACGCTGGACTCCATCACCCTGAACGAGATGTCATTCGGGCCAGAGGAGGAGTTGTTCATCGACGCCAAGGGTGTATCAATGCCCTCCCCGGGTCAAGCGTGGGGTACCAAGGCTTTCCTGGTGGATGGGGCGCAAGCCCAGCCAACGGGTGATGAAGCATTCATCCGTAGGGTGGAGGCGGTGCCCATGAAGGTCATGTTAGAGCCCAAGGAGGGGACGGATCAACCTATTGATGGCATTGACGTCCTGTCCCACGCCGAGATCGACGACGTCGTCAACTACATGCGGATGGGGATGCACGACCGTGTGGCAGCCAAGAAGAGGCGGGCCATGGTCACATCTCCGCATTGGTGGGATGACAATATGTTGGTCACCGGCAAGTACGAGAAGGACGAGTTCGTGGCGAGGGTCATGGATCACATCGCGGACCAATACGATGGTCCGGTTGGGTCGGACCCACCGACATGGGATTTTCCAATAATGCGTGCCGATAGCGACAGTCACCAGCCCGATGCCGCAAATTTCCGAAGATTATCGGTGGGAAGAGCTCCCCACGACGATGAAGACGGCATATCGGACGAGGAGAAGTCAGAATCGGACCCAGAAGAGGCCTATACCGCAGTGCGGTCGGTTGTATCTATACCGAAGCAAGCGGCTGAAGAGGCCCAGGAGAACCCGAAGGTCGCCGAGCTGAAGGAAAGGATGATCAATGCCTATCCGCGGCTATTCAGTGGCGTCGCCAACAAGAACCCTCCAGATCGTGGGAGGTTTGGTACAGCGAAGATCAAGCTGAAACCAAACCCGAAGATCTATCGTCATCGGGAGTACCAACTTCAGGGCGATCGGGCCGAGGCCATGAAGAAGCTGTTGGCCGAGTTCATTGAGCGGGGATGGATCGAACCCTCCAACAGTGAGTGGGCCAGCCCAGCCTTCATCGTGCCCAAGAAGGAAAAGGGCCAGTGGAGGTTGGTGGTGGATTACAGGGGTTTGAACGAGCAGACCGAGCACGACTCGTACTCGCTTCCCCTGATCGACTCCATCCTCCAAAAACAACAGAAAAAGAGGATTTTCACGGTGTTAGACCTGAAACACGGCTATCACCAGATGCCGCTACACCCGGACTCCAGGCCCTGCACAGCGATGTCGACGCCGCTGGGGCCCATGCAGTGGAAAGTGGTGCCTATGGGCGCCAAGAATGGCAACGCCGCTTTCCAGCGCATGATGGAGGACTACTCAGTCCTGTCCGGGACTGTGCCGACCCCTTTGTGGATGACATCATCATCGGATCTGGCACGGAAGACATGACTGAGGACGAGCTCATCGAAGCGCATGAGAAGGATCTGCGCCGAGTGCTCAGCGAGTTGGACAAGCACAACATGGTGTGCAAGCCCACCAAAGCCTCACTCTTCGTGAAGGAAGTGGAGTTCGCGGGTCACGTGGTTGGTCACGGGCAACGCCGTCCCATGCCTGGGAAGCTGGCGTCCCTGCACCACTGGGAGAAGCCCCAGACCATCAGCGAACTCCGATCCTTCATGGGGTTCTGCAACTACTATTCGGGCTATGTCCGAATGTATGCAGAACTGTCGGGGCCGCTGCACAAGATGCTGCAAGTGGGCAAGTTCGATGGCCGGAAGGGGGGCAAGAAGAATCTTGCCTGGACCCCTGAGGCTGAGGATGCGTTCAACCGCCTGAAGGAGCGACTCCTGGGGCAGTTGTGGCTATTCCTGGTGGACCCGGACAAGGGATTCGTGATACGGACGGACGCCTCGGACTATGCCGTAGGGGCAGTCCTCGAGCAGGTCCGGGACGACGGGTCACACGTACCCGTGGCGTTCTGGAGCCGGATCCTGGCCGAGGGCCAACGCCGCACCTGGACCGCGAGGGAGAAGGAGACGTACGCCATCGTTTGTGCGCTCAGGAAGTGGTCTGGCCACATCGGATTGCAACCGGTGGTGGTTTGTACAGACCATCAGTCCTTGCAGAGCTGGCACAAGGAACACGTTGACACCCCCTCGGGACCGGCGGCAAGGAGGGCCCGATGGCATGAGACATTCGACAAGTTCGACCTCAGCGTCGTATACGTCCCGGGGAAGGACAACACTGTGGCAGATTGCCTCAGTCGGTGGGCCTACCCCGCGGGCAAGGCTTGGATGGACATATCCAGCCATGGGGACGCCGAGGAGACCGAGGAGGCCAAGCGCATCATCGAGATGGAAAAGGCCATGGAGCAAGAGGGGGTCAAGTGCTTTGTGGTGATGGCAAACCGTACGGACCTGGCCAAGATCCGGGGCGCCCGCGTCCAAGCTATTCGAGAGAAAACCCTCGAGCAATGGATGGTGGCCCCTGTAGAGCTAGTCAGGTCGGTGCTCACAGAGGACTGGTCGGATGACTACGCGGCATCCGAGCACTGGAGCAAGTACTGGAATGCCGTGAGCGCCCCGTCGGACGACGAGTGGCTTGAGGGCTTGACCGAGGATGGGGACAAGTTGTTCCTCAAGGACAAGCTGCTGGTGCCCGAGAACCGAGTGGAGGAGCTCATTGACCATTGGCACAACGCCCAGCTCATGCACCCTGGCCGAGACAAGATGCAGCAGGACCTGGAGTGGCGTTTCAAGTTCCCTCCGGGGTACTACGCCATCCTGGATAGGTACTGCAGCGACTGTGCCGTGTGTCGGGCCACGAAGAGCCCCAACCACTCCACGGCTGGCAATCCGGTGTACACGGCTATACCGGAAGCCCCTATGCGGTCAGTGGCCATGGATGTATTCGCCATGCCTGAGGTCACCGTGGACGGAGAGACCTACGACTGTGTCATCCTGGCGGTGGACAGGCACAGCGGGTATATCGTGGCTGTTCCTGGCAAGAAGTCCAAGAAGAAGGACAAGAAGGACAAGCATGGAGTGGGGCTGCAGGCCAAGACCGTCGCTAATGCCATGATCAGGCATTGGCTGACGATTTTTGATGTCCCGGCTGTCATCTGCAGCGATCGGGGCAGTCAGTTTGTGGGGACGTGGTTCAAGACAATGTGCAAGCACATGGGTATTCGGCACGCCAAGACCGTGGCGTACCACAGCGGGTCGAATGGCCGAGCTGAGGTGGCCGGGCGGCAGATGTTCGAGAAGTTCCGCCAGCTGCACATCGAGGAACCGGGCCGGAATTGGTATAATTCGCTGTGGAGAGTACTCCAAGCGTATCACGACCTTCCGGGACCCACTGGACTGTCGCCCCATCGCATCCTGTTCCTGCGGGATCGAATGTCACGCACTCTCCCGTGGTTGAACCATGGCAAAGTGGCCCGGGATGCGAACGCTATGATGGCTGAGGCGGACGACACGGCGGCCAAGGTGTGCAAGGCACTTCAGGACGAGCATGACAAGAGGGCCAAGTACTTCAAGCAGGGAAAAGTCCAGAAGTATGCTCTCCAAGACACCGTGTGGGTGGAGCGGCACCACAAGGATGTCCTGTCCAGGCATCGGCAGGCATCTTGGTATGTGCCGGGGGTAATTGTGCGGAAGGTCGGGCAGGACGTGTATGCGGTTCGTGTGGGGGATAACAAGATCCCCGACCGCGACCATACCCAGCTTCGTCCCCGAGCACCAGACCCCGGCGGACGTCCCGTCACCTTCGAGTTCACGGCTGGCGATGTGGCCTCGGACGACGAAGGTGAGGACGACGACTTCACCGCCGAGAAGATCCTGGCGGACAAGCCGGACCCGGGGACGCCTGGGGGGAGGCTTTAGAAAGCCCGTTGGAAGGGATTCGCCGCATCCAGGGATTTGTGGGAGCCGCCGAGCAGCTTTGTGCCGAGGTACACCACGGTCTGGATGGACTACCTGAAGAAAAAGAACATTTCTTTGGATGTCAAGGACGTGTTGGTCCATTTGGTTGCTGCTGTAGCACCGTAATGGATCCCCCTTGGCATTTTTGTTTGTTTCTGTGCTTGGGAGACGGGTGAGGGCGTTCATCCGGGGATTTTTGGGCCTTGATTGGCCATATACCCCCTTCACTCGATCTCCACATATATATTTCATTGTGGTATACTTATTTAGGTCGACCGACGACGTTTCTCTATCTTTGATCCCCTTGGTCCATGTTGTAGATCAAGAGGAGACCGGATATGGCGTAGGGCACCGATTATCAGTGTCCTCACCCCTCCCTTGGGCCGTGGGGGACGCCTACGACGTGTGTGGGGCCTCCATGTGTCCTTGGGACATGGGGGGGGGGGGTTGGAGCCCATTGGGGTCCTCCCGTCCTCTCTTCAATGACTTCCGAGCGGTAACAACGCTCTGAGAAGGGGGGTGAAGCCGGTTCGGACCCCCGTGGCCATCTTTGGGTCACTTGGGGTGTGTATCTATGTGCCGGCAAGCCGCCATTGGCTGATATCATACTCTCCCATCCACCTGATCTAACCCGATGTGATAGTGTGATAGGTTTGGCCATTCCGGCTATGAGCGGCCATATTCAGAACCGAGGCGCCGCCAGCGGAGATTTATATATCGGAATATCAGGAATCAACAGGGTTTTTTTATCATAATGTTTCCGTGATTTTTCAGCCTTCCGTTCTGATGGTCAATGTATCGGCGACTGTCAGTTGGCTCGCGATTTTGCGGTAACCGATTGGTTAACTGTTATTTCCAGATATTTTGGCGGAAACCCCGATGAAGGGTCAGATTTCATCTGTAAAGGGTTCGTTGCTTCCGCAATTTTCTAAATAAGCACTCGAAATTTTAATCTGAATTTTTCGCGATGTCGAAATCGGATTTTCGACTTCGACATCGCCGCACTTGATTTGGTCTTCTTCGAGTGGTCATACTCCTTTCCCTATGCCCGAATCAGGTTTCCCTTATACTTGCCCCCCATTTGACTTGGAGATATAAGGGAAACAAAAGTGAGTCGTGGGACCACTTTGAAGGGCCATATCTACGCGCGAGTGTGAGGAAAGAGAATAAGGAAGGTTGGGTTGCAAGCGCCTTAGTCTCAACTTAATTTAGGAAGCATCAAACGCCTTTGGTGTGTACACATGTCCGGTGTAGCAAGGGATAAGGGTCAAGAGGGTATAAAGTGATATATAACTCTTGGACCGTGCAACCGAATATTTTATTGCGACTTTCGAGTGTACCGCATGAGTGTTGGGGTTGCATAGATACTTTCCTTGGGTTCCCACGTATTTTTAACGTGAAGTTATGTCCATGGAGGGGCATGGCATACCATGGTGGGGGCCACTTTTGAGGGTATGTGTTATATGCATGGTATATGTCTTGTGTGCTCACGCCCATGTTATATATCTTCGTGTGGCCGAAGAGATGGGGAGCCACACGTGACAAGGGCTTTGCCCATGTCCCAATTGTGGAATTCAAAGCGCTAGACTAAGTCTACCGCGTATGTATTGCTCATGCTATGTTTAACAAAGAGATCCATGAGTGCACTTCCATTTTCATGGGGCATGTAGATATGAGTGGCGAAGGTATCTCCATGCGCCCGATTGGGGATCCAAGTGGGGGAATTGTTCGCAAATGGTCCCAATCATTTGTGTATTGAACCATGAGCGGATATCATGGGTGAGCATAGAGATATACTATCATGACAACTTTGTATTTGGACATATTTTCATGTTTTTGACCTCATTTTATGCTCATTTTTGTGTTTTATGTGCTCAACTGGTCGGTTAACAGTAAAGTGCCTAGAGATCCGTGAACTATGGTATGTTGCTTATATGTTGGCATATGCTTCGGTGTTGTACCTCACCATAAGCCGGATCACATGGTCACTTTGGCGTGGCACACGAGGCTTCACAAAATTAGGTCTCAAATTCATGAGTTGACTTGTGAAGCATGTCATGTACATAACCGGAGGGGTTTCGGAGCCAATGATGGGATATTCTTGGGCATGGACCTTTGGTCTATATCACCCTTGTATATTACTTTCCGGTTTGACACATGCATGGAGCATTTGGATATTGCCGTATGCATTTTTGAGTATATAATTGACTTTTTGGCATAATGGTGTGAGTTGCCTGATTTTGCCGTGTTGTGAGGTCATCTTCATGGGGCAGTTCTCCAAGCCCATTCGATTCCAAGTCCAACCAACGTTATGTCAGGGTAGGGCATGGTCCTGAGTGCCACTCTAGGTCATGACACGCCACCTCCCCTATTGGGCTAGGATTTAGAGGCTTGGGAGTGAACACATTTTTGGGGTTTGTGTAGTGACTTGTGACACATGGCATTCAGCCATCTCATTTGACCTGGTTCAGGGCAATATGTTGGTGAGTCAAGGGAAGGTCTTGAGTCCAGGGAATGAAGGGTTTATGGCTGTGAATGTGTATGTTTACCTCTTTCCCCAACTTTGCTTTATTTGTGTTCATATGCCCATTTCAGGGCTTTCCTCTTTGGTGCAATTCTTGTACATGCCCGCCACCGTGAGACGACCGGTGTGCTGAACGGAAGCCCGCAGCGTGTATTGGATTGTGGATTGGGCTATTGCTGTACTTGTGGGATCTGGTTGCTGTTCGGGGTTGAAGGAGGATAGTATTTTCTATATTTTTGGATTTTGGCCCCTGGATTTTGATAAATGCAATCGTTGATCAGGAGCAAGTCGGCAGGGGTAACAGGCGGAAGGGGCACAGCGGGGGCCGGTCCTGGTAGGGACCTTCTTTAGTGCACTAGGAAAAGGAGAGCAGTGGTCACAGTTTTTCATCCTCTCTGATTTATATTGTGAACCCAAAACAGAAGTGTTCAATTGTCTCGACCAATGGGTAAATTCCGACAGCCGGTGTCGATTTGTCATCCTGCTAGATAGATCTTCCTCTCCCGAGTGGAGTAAATGGGTTGAGAGCTGGGTACTCGCTGGGAGGTCACAGGTCTTATGCTCCCTTCCGAAAATCAAGGTCCGGTCTTATGACGGGATATCTGAACGGTGGCACTGGGACCACAGACCATGGGAGCTCCTGATAGTTGATAGTGGAACCCGTCCCGTGGGTGATGAATTACCTATTCAGAATTTACGTGAGATCTTGACACGAATGTGTAAGAGACCGAAGGGTACAGTGTTGCTGCATGAGTCGCCATTGGTACGGGCAGATGCCGACGATGGTGGCGCACCTTTTGTTCTCCGTCCCCCACCATTGCCTTTTGCACACTGGGGTGTGAACTCCACACCCCCAGTACGTAACCTTTCCTCTCCAAAGGTATTTACCGACCTCAACGACAGCGAAACATATGAGAGCCCATCCTTACACCCCCCCATGACAGTCTCTGCTTTCTGGAATTAGTGGGACAAACTAGCACGCGAGAGAGAACGCCTCTTTGCCACGCGGTGCAACAAGTGGCACCAGATTGCAGCCAATCTGCGGCAAACAAACAAATTGCTGGTCCGGTCGCCGGACAGTAAGCTAGCACGCATTGCACGCCTATCTTCTGTTGACCCAGACTACGATTTGACTGCACCAGGCTGTGTAATTTACGCCGTATGTGGCCCGTTCCCCACATATGTAGGACAGTGTGGTGCCATTGAAGGTGTGCGGCCGCTGGTTGACCGCTTCCGGGAACATTGCCAGAAAGCGCGCACGTTGCGCAACCACTATGTAGGGCAGAAGTGCAAGAGAAAAGCAAATGCGATCAAACAAGGAAAACTACCTTCCTTACAGAGAGTGTTGGCCAGACATGGTTGCCACCATGTCACAATTTTCCCGATTGAGATAGTTGATGCCAGCAAAGCGTGTGAGCGTGAACGGTATTGGGACCGTGTCCTTGCCCCTACCCTTAACCAACGGGTCCCTTTTGGCGGTTTAAATAGACTTACGTGGGAATTCATTTCCACAGACAAAATCCCTGATGAACAGCACAGGACCCTGCAGAGTAAAGCCGAGTTCGTTATCAGCAAAACATTTACGGCCGCTGAACTTTCCACGGCTCTGGAATTCATGACACAGGTGCACGGTCATTTGCACACAGCAGTCTTTGAACGCCTATTCCGAAAGATCAAGCGAGAGAGGCACCAATTTTGGGGGGTAGACCTGCCGAGGAGGATAGTAGTGAGGGTGCCATCCTACCACCAAGAGGTTCTTGACACTGTCACTCGGGTGGTACGGAAGGCAATCTCTGACGTCCTGATCCCCAGTGGTTTTCAGAGCTGGCTTAAGAAAATCGTGAACTCAATTGCATCCCCGTCCCCCCCTGTAGCGTCCCTAGCCAAGGTTTCACGAGGGACGGCACAGCATAGAGTTGCTGACTATTTGCAGGCAGCACAGAATGAGGTGCCTTTTGCCACATGGAGGTCAGTTGACGACCATACAGGTGCATGGCTGTTACGATTACCTGACAGTCTGGAGTCCCCGTTCCCCGCTCTATGGAGTTTCATTGAACAACGGGTTCGAATTGACGTGACGGGGCAACACTGTGATTGCCCGCGGCTCTTTGATTCCTTTCCGGTTCTGAGAAACTCGACCGGACACGTCATCCTGCGATCCACCAAGCAGTGGACGTCGCTTCTTGGCGACAGTCTGGGTTCCACGCTGGAGTGCAATGCACGAAATCGTGTTTTTCGCTCCCCTGCTTCCCTCACCAACTCCTTTGAATCATTTGTTGAAAGCCTACAGAACATCAAATGCCCGTCTTTTCAACCTGGTGAAGGGTCTTTCTCCAAGCCGGAACGATTGTTGCCTGATGACAGGGTTCAGGTCTTGCTTAATGACATTGCTTCAGTGACCTGGGACGATATCTCTCAGTCTGTGTCCCAATGTCAGTGGCTTGATGAGAGCCTAGGACTAGAGGCAAGAGATTGGCTGTGGTGGCATAATTTTTGTGGGGGGATATGGGACAAAAAAGCCCAGCGCAATTATGCGGTGTGTAGAGTGCTGGATGACATTCGCATGTGTGATGGAATTCTGTTTGGCAAACGGTTCACACTTGCGGGTTGGGGCCCTACACCACGTGATGCCCAGGCCACAACACTCATACAGTTGCTCGACTCAGCTAATGAGTGCGGGGTCCTGGGCGACGCAGATGCCTTCCGCACATTGCCACCCAATCTCACACCCGACAACGTCACACCATGGGTTATGGACTTGCTTGCACCCGGGTGCGAAGATGATTCCGAGATGCCTGAACCCCTAGTACCCGAACCCCATGGGTTTTGCGTTACTATTGATGGGGTATCCGTACCGATCGGCGACGTGTCTAACCCAGCGAAAGCAAAAAAACAACGGTTCGGACCGCCATCCATTTTCGGGTTGCTTAAATGGAAAAGCGAGGAAACGGCGGTGCCACCTGTCATTCGTTGGAGAGACGTCGTCTCATTTGCGGCCCATCCTTTGAGGGCATGGAGCAAACTGATGAGAAGATGTCTGCAACTCTTAGTCTGCCATTGCACCATGCTTCCAGGAGGTTTAGGATTTGCGAAACTAGTGGGAGTCAGAGACCTGGTCTGGTCAGCCCACAGAATGCAAGCGTCCATGGAATCCCTCTCCCTGTTGGAACAAGACATGTCTGACATGTTTCGGGAGATTCCAGGGGAAGAAGCGCTGCAGGCAGTCTCCTGGGCGGTGGGTGAGTGCAAGAAAAAACTGCGCGGGAAAACTCTGTGGTTTTCACTATCGAAAGAGGCTAAGTGCCTGGACCGCCTCGGAAAGTCGGCTGATCGCCAGTTCACAGTGATAAATGATGACCACCTCACCAGGTTTGTGAAATTCGATTTGCAGCAGAATGTATTGTTTGTCTTGGGTAGTCTAATACTCCGCCACGGAGGGAAGGGGGTCCCTATTGGGGGTTTTATTTCAGCCCAGCTCGCCGAGCTCTGGGCTCTGTGGAAGGAACACACCCAACTGATGGGTGAGCAGAGTGTGCGGACGGATTTTGAAAGTGCCTGGAATCAGTGCATAGCCACCAACTCTCCTCCTGGACGCCATTTTCTGCCCCCGCATACCCAATGCCCCTCACAGCTTCTGCCGGCTCCGTCAGTGCAGGGCTTTGTGACCGGGCCTACAGATTTTTCTGCTTCCCCGGTGAATGGCCCAGAGATGACGGTTTCTGAAGGTATAATGCGAGCGAGACTCCCCCAACTTGTGTCTTGGGAGCAGCTACATTCCAATGGCTTTCGTGGGTGGTGGGCCCCAGTGGAATCTCTGATGGCCGTACTACAGGTGGGCGACGTCCCTATCTTTCTGGTTAAGTCCACGCCATGGGACGGTGCGCCGGCGGGACGACTGAGTACAATCCTGCGGCACACCCCACAAAGAGATAAACACAAAGGTAGAGAGCACCTAAAAGGCTTCGAGGTTCTCAAAGGCATTGTTGGAGAGTTACGAAACCCCCCACCCTGGTGCACCTCTGACTCCCCTATGGATGGCCCCTCTCTACCCTTTGTGCTAATGGGCAGGTACAGGGATAACATTTATCTGTTGATGTCCCGAATACCCCCTCACATTCGCCCTTGGGTCGAATTTGGGGTAGCGTGCTTCCTCCGATCCACCTACGGCATCCCGCTTAAGTGGGAACCGCACCCACAGGGTAGTGTGATTTGGGGGGAGTGCCTACTCCGTGTCCTCCCACATCGTATATCGATGTTACGGAAAGGGGTATGCTTGTCGCTGTCTGACCTCGACGGGTCTGACGACACGAGCGACCTCAAATGGAGCAAGTGGGTTGATCCCCTGTCCCCTAATGCGAGGTTAGTTTGGCAGTCACTGCTCCCTGCGATCTTCCTAAAATGCGTGTGGTACGCCTGGAACTCTGAGGACGTCCTCCTGAATTGCCGGTCAATGGTGTGGGGGTTGGTCCACCGACGTGTCCCAAGGTCGTGGTGGAAGGCACGCCTCAGGCGGTTCTATGATTTCTGGGAGATGCAGCATTTTTTTCCCCTGCATATGATCTATGAGTGGCAGAAACAGGCACGGTCTCTTCGTACGAACGGTGACCTGTCGTCGCTAGACGACGGGGACTCGGTCTTACCCGCATTGCCAGTGAGATCCTGAGTTGCCCCGAGATATCCCCTGGAGAGAAGGAGCTGGAGTGGGAGGGTGTGGGACTTTTTCTCTCTTTGGTTTGGTAAATACACAGTGTGTTGTGTTTTGCTGAGGTTATAGCCTTGACAGAAGGTTGGGTAAAGTATGCCTTGCCTTTCAGCACCGCAAATTCTCATCTGTACTGTGGTAGTGCCACTGCAACTGTCCTGGTGCTGAAGCGCACATGCGACCCGTGGCGCTAGTCAAAAACCACCGCTCCCGGAATCGCCTGTTCCAAAGTGGGATCGTGAAGTGAACTCTTGTTCCTGCAGGTATTTCAATAATTTTTGAACATATTTAGCAGTTTTAAGGAAGTACTGAATTTTTGGAACCATCCGGGTCGAGTTCTGCAGAGGTGCTTTCTGACTGGCCTACCATGCGTACTGTAGGTGCATGCTGGCATTGGTGGTCAATGGTTTTAATGTGTGATTGAATGTCTGTCTACTAACGTGGACATTTGCTATGTTGAGCGAGTCTTTGGAACAGCGAAAGGTGTGAGGTTAGAATTAGCATGAGTTATGCATGGGGCTGTGGTAAACAATGATTCGTTCTGAAGATTTGTGACCGACTGTCCCACTGTGTCTTTCACGCTGGTTTCAGCCTATTATGCATTTGTGAGCAGCTGTTCTTGTGCACCGTTTCTCGCCGTGCTTGCCAGTTACCCGTGCATCGCACACCAGTCGAAGGAATCTAGCATCCGAGCAAGTCAAGTAACAACATTCCATATTTGGGAAGAACACATCGAAATCCTAGTTTCAACCATCAAGCAGTAAGAGTTTATTTCCTTTACACACACTTTCTGTTGCCACATTAGACTCTATGTAGCCGTTGTACCACACACTTTCTGTTGCCACATTAGACTCTATGTAGCCGTTGTACCAGCATAGTTTGCTCTCCCGGAAACCTACGTTCTTCTGAGTGAATCCGGGATGATGCTAATGACAATCACCCTGTCTCAAAAGATGAACTCCCTCCCCCAACCGTCCAGACATTCGACCCAACATTATGCTTCGTCCACAAAATGTGTCTCAAAAGTGTTGCATTTCTCGACATTTGTCTTTCCACCATTTGTGTCCCAATGGTGTATTTCGGCACATTGTGCCACATCACCGCTTTTGAGCACAATTTGGCACCGCCTCTGCCCTGCAAGTGAGGTGAGACACGGTTTCAAACCCACATCACACGAATTTCTTGGACACAAATGATGAGACGCAAAGACATCAAACGCGTTCACGATTCACAACGCATCTTAGAGTGTCAATTCGGAAGTTTCGAGGTAGAAATTATGCCATTATTGCGTGCTGTGTAGACAAACGGCCATCCTTGCCTCACACGATTTTAGGATGGGTAGACTCCGCAAAACGGTTGATGCATCGGCAAGTGACGACGAAATAGATGACGAGTTCGCCATAGTCAAGGACTGCGACGTCGTCGTTAACGATGGTGACGATGAGATGTTGATAGACGATTCCGACGACGACCGTGCCGCGAAAGACCTCAAACAAGATTCAGACGATGAGGATGGTGTTGATGGGGTTGCTAGTGACGATGCCCATTCGGATGAAGAGGAGGAAGAAAGCGAGGCGGGTGGTTGCATCGTTTGTGGAAGCAACGAAAACACCGCCTTGATTTTGCTTTGCGATGGATGCGATGCCGAGTATCACACGTTTTGCTTGGACCCACCTCTTCAAAGGGTGCCCAAGGACAAGTGGTTTTGCCATTTGTGTTCTTCGGGTGGAGACAGCTATCCCGTGTTGGGCCCCAACGACTTCAACACGCCCCTACAAGAAAAGCAAATCGACCTCATGTTGGCCCGAAAAGAGGGGAAGCAGCAGCGATCATTCCTCGTGAAGTTTGTTCGACGGTCCTACCGTGAAGCAAAGTGGTTGACAATGGCCGAAGTGGTCGCCCTCGGTGGCGAAAGGAAGGCGATCAACTTTTCCAAACGATTGGACGCCGGGGAGCAAGATGATGACCTCCCCGAAGGACACGACTTCAACCCTGATTACACAGTGGTGGAAAGGGTGGTCATGGCTCGGGGATCCCCCAAACATGGACGGCCAATTTACTTGGTGAAGTGGCAAGGCTTGGGCTATGACGAGTGCACGTGGGAAGAGGAACAAGGTTTGAGGAACGATCATGAGCGCATAAAGGACTTTCACAGGCGGGAGCAAACTGCTATGAAAAGGCTCGAAGACAACGCGTTAGAGGGGGACGTGTGGGACTTGGAGGACTCTCTTGGTAGCCAACCGGGGTTGGTGGGGAAGGATGTCATCGAGCAGTTGGTGTGGAAGGGCGGGAACACTTTGCGGGAACATCAAGTGGAGGGAGTTTGTTGGTTGTTGCACTCTTGGCTGCAAAAGCGTTCCGTCATCCTCGGCGACGAGATGGGATTGGGGAAAACCGTCCAAATTACGGCACTTTTCAACATTCTCACGACAAAGTACCAAAATCCGGGGCCTTATTTGGTCGTCTTGCCACTTTCGACCATAGGTCACTGGCGGAGGGAAATGGAAGCATGGACGGATTTGAATGTGGTCACCCTTATGGGAATCAAAGCAGCCCGCGACGTCGTGGTGGCCTACGAGTTCTTCAAAGGTGCGCGCAAACGAGGGAAGCACCCGAAATTTCATGTGATATTGACGACGTTTGAGATGTTGAACAAGGAGTGTTCGCGGTTGAAGTCTTTTGAATGGCAATGTTTGGTCGTTGACGAAGGCCACAGGATGAAAAGCAAAGAGTCGTTGTGCGCGAAGAATTTGATTAGTATCAAGTCCAAGCACCGGGTGATCTTAACCGGGACGCCAATTCAGAATCACGTCGGTGAGTTGTTCATGTTGCTCCATTTTCTGGATCCGAAGACTTTCAAGTCCCAAGAGAAGTTCATGAGCAAGTATGGCAACATGCAAGATACTGACACTTTGAAGGATTTGCATGAAATCCTGCAACCCCGATTGCTACGAAGGATGAAGGAGGACGTCATGAAGGACATTCCACTCAAGACCGAAACTCTAATCAAAGCTAAGATGACTCGGATGCAAAAGATGAATTATAAGGCCATTCTCGAGAGAAATTTCCAATTCTTATGCCAAGGCATCACCAAGAAAGCAAACATCCCCAAACTATCCGACGTATCGTGGTCGTTGCGTCAGGTGTGCAACCATCCGCTTCTTTTGCACGGGGCAACGGAACGACTAACGGGGAATGAAGACCAATGGCCTCCCATGGCCGACATGGTGAAGGCCTCCGCCAAGCTGCTGCTCGTCGACAAACTTCTAAAGAAATGGAATGCGGAGGGGGCGAAGGTACTCATCTTTTCACAAATGTTGGACATGCTAGACATCTTAGAGGAATACCTCGCCGAGCAATCGTATTTGTATGAGCGGCTTGACGGTAGCACTGCCGCACGGGACCGCCAACAAGCAATCGACCGGTTCAACAACCCGACGATGGGCAGATTTGTGTTCCTGTTGTCCACACGGGCCGGCGGTGTCGGCATCAACCTCACAAGCGCCAACACCGTGGTCATCTTCGACAGCGACTGGAACCCCCAGAACGACATCCAAGCTCAGGCCCGGTGCCACCGCATCGGGCAGCAGGACAACGTTAAGGTCTACCGCCTCATCACAGAGGGGTCCTACGAGGAGAAGATGTTCGAGGTGGCCAGCCAGAAAATAGGGCTCGATAAAGCTGTGCTTGCGGGGGCTGGGGATTGGCAGGGGCAGCAGACCAATCAAGACCTCTCTGCCGAACAACTGTCGACCATGTTGAAGAACGGCGTTTACGCGCTGTACGGCGACCAGGACGCGGAAGAGTTCGAAGAGACGGACATCGACAAGATCCTTGCTAAGGCCGAGACGCGCACCGTGGGCGGCCCGTCGTCGGAGGAGAAGGCGGGCGGTCTGGGCACCTTCGCCAAGGCCGTGTTCACGACGAACGAGGGGCAGACGGTGGACCTGGACGATGCGTTCTTCTGGGAGAAAATCCTGCCCAAGAAGGCGACGGCGTCGGAGCTCCTCCGGCAGATCGAGGCCGGGGAGACCCTCCAAGAGGCGAAGGGTCGCGCGAAGTTCCTTGATGACCTCGAGGCTTGTGCTGCCAATAATTCGAAAAGTATTGCGGAGCTGCGGATTATCAAAGAAGTATCCCCCCCCCCCCTCCGCCGCGCCGAAACCCTGGAACGAGTGGAAGGTGCCCGACGGTTCAAACACAACGTGCCACAGTCACATGCCTCCGAATGAACCGGCTCCTGGCGCTCTGGTCAGTGTTCCTGAGCTTCTGTCCGCATTGTTTGTCTACCAGCCGATGGTCGGCACGCAGTCCGCACCGCCCGGGTAGCTCCCGCGGCCTTCCCCCTCCCAACCCAACCCTCTAGGGACGCCACTGGGGCCCGCCCCGACATGAGTTGAGTTATAGTTACAGCCCATCGAATCTCCCTGTCCCTTCCGATTGAGCCTCAGAGAACCGAATTGCTGCCCAACGTTGACCGGCAGTTCTTCACGGCTGTCGGGTCTCCATTTCACTTGCCTGACGAAAAAAGGGCTCCACGGCTGTGGGGTCTCCATTTCACTTGCCTGACGAATTAAGGGCTCCAGAGTCATCATTTGCTGACAGGCCATACGGGCCTTCCACCGGCGCCTCAGCGATATAATATGGTTTGGTCACAGTGCGTTGGAACTCACTGCTCTCCCTCCCCGTCCAACATTGACCTGAAGTGATCTGGATGCCTGTCAGTTTGCCATCTCGCTGCTTCACGGGATCAACAGAGGCCAGAGCGATGATTCTGATGTGATCGCATTACAATGGTGTTCACTGCAGCCTTCACGCCCCACTTGATCCTTCAAGATTTTCGTGTCGATGTCCAACGTTGACGTGCATCCCTCCTGCCGCCCATTTTCAATGCGGTTAAGTCTAGAACCACATTCACCTTCACAGCCTAACCCTCAACCCCCGCTCCACGCACACCTTTTTTCAAATGCTGCCCTTTTCAGGGGTGCGGCAGAAGCTGGGCTGAAGGGGGTGGCTCGTGGTCCATAGCCTGACGAGGGCGCACGGGTGCTCAACGGCTGCAGGACCGCCCATTTCTGACACCCAGTGGTGCTGCACCCTGCAGAAAACAGTGGCACCCAATCTTTCTTAGTTCGGGGTGAGTGCGTTGCATCCAAACGCCAAATGCCCGTCTCGTTGCCCCTGTCTCTGTCCGACGCCAGCCACCCTGTAAAGCGAGGGCCCAGCAATTTTGCTCATTCGCGGCTTCTCTGTAAGGCTTCCCTGCTGGTGTAGCCATCAACATCTTCTTTCCTCTTTGCCTCAAGACTAGTGAGTCTTACACACACGACCACACATCACGTGCACCACACACGCACCCATACCGTCCCGCGACACCGTGCACCATGTACGAATGTAAGGGTCGGCCCGGGGGACGGGGTGGGGGCGGGGGGAGCTGCCAAGTGCCACGGCCGACAGTGCTGCACGGGCACTCCTGTAAGGCTCTGAGCAACAGCACGGGCTGAGGGGATGCCGGTCGGGCCCCCGCTGTGCACTTGGGACCGCCTCTAATGCCTGTGTTCTCAGATCTTCACGAAGATTCAGGAGAGCCCCTTGCCCTTCTCCAAGAAGCAGAGGGCCTGGACCGCGCAGGAGATGAACAGCGTCCAGGACCGCATTTGGGGCCTCGAGGACGATGAAGACGGGACGTGCCCTGCGCCCACCGCCAAGAAGTGGAGGGCCATCGCGATCAAGACCTTCGCGGAGGCTCTCAGCAGCGTGGGCCTCTGCATCGACGCCCTCCGCACGCGCTGCGAGTTCAAGACCCACTTGAGCGAGGAGCAGTTCCTGAGCGTGAGTGAGGCCCTCGTGGCCAAGGCCATGACGAGCCTGGACGGCAGCGACCCCGCGGCGGCGAAGCGCACGCTCTTCGCCCAGGCCCTCCAGCGCCATCTGCGGGACAAAGTGGGGCTTGCGGCCGAGGCCATTGCCGGCTTCGACCTGGGCCCCGTGCCCTACGGCTCCGTGACGCTGATGCAGAACGGACAGCAGGTGCACGCCCCTCTCCCAAAGTGACACACACCGAGACCACTGGCAAACAGAACCAAGGACTCCGATGGGCACGGCTTGCGATCGGACGTGCCACTCATGTCGGCACGTCAGGTGCGATCAGGAGGGACTTGGGCCTACTGAACCGGACACCATGCAGTGTGCGTGCACAAGCGACTGGAAGTGAGCCCGTTGCAGCACACGAAGCAAACTGTTCTTCGACAGGCTGTACTGCGTCAGTCTGTACGGTTACGCTATGCCGTTACGCTCTCCCTTTCCTCTATCCTAGCTTGAAATGAATTGTGCTATGGAGACTGCTTTCTGGGCTTGAACACCCCCTCCCTGGGTTGGGGTAGGACAAGAGCCTGCCCTCAAAAAGTGGTTGCCTCCTCCAGGGTTTCAGCCCCCCCGCCCCTCCCCCCGTGAAGATAAACATACACCGGTACTCCATACCGGCACTCCAAACCATTGCTCTGTCCTGTTATACTTACTCTGCACCGCTATTCTTCGCTGTTATTCTTAACCATTGCTCTATGCCGTTACTCTGCACTGTTATGCTATCCCGTTACTGGTACCCCTACTCAAGATTTGCGACTTGGACTTTGGGTTGGCCATGGTCAAGAAAGTGGTTGCGGAGCAGGAGGCGGCGGTTACAAAACCGCCGCAGTTGGAGTTGGAAGGATACCGTTAGAGTGTAACTGACAGCAACTGTTTGATGGTCCGTCGGGCGGTTACTTTCTCGGGGCACGAGGGCAAATCAGAGGGCGATCCTGAGCCCAGTCAGGCAGGGGTCTGTCAGGGACGTGCCGAAGCAGGTCAGACGCAATGCGGCGTGCACCCCGGTCCGCACTGTACGTCTGTCGGTCGGTACGCAACAACGCACCTACTCCGCCAGTGCCTGGTCGCCCATGCCGGACCTGCCATCCGGTTTGTTGATTGGCACTCCCGGTCCTTCATGGCCGAGACCCCCTCGCTACCATTCCATTGTGGTGTGCCCGATCAAGGTCCCCCTTTGGTCGTCCTGTGGTATCTCAGGGGGGGTCTGGTCGGCCTCGGGAAAGTTGCTGAGTGGTGACATGAGGTCCCGAGCGTGTCGCGACCACATGAGGTGGCGCACGGGGCCAATGACACCCCACCAATCGCCCGGGGCATGCCGACCCGTTTTCAGAGGGTGGATCCGCAGGGAATCACGTCATGGGGGTGTCGCGTAGCCCCCCTTTTCCGGCAGCCATGTTGTTGTGTCATCTTGGACCCTGCCACACACAGTGTGCCGCACATAGTGCTCCAACAGGGGTGCATGGATTCTCACAATTTGGACATGAAACAGGTTTGGCCAAAGGAGGGGGGGAGGGGGAGTCCAAACGTCCAAAAAGTCGTGGACTTTGGAAAATTGCCGCTCTTTAAGCCCCCTCCCCTTTCTTTTTTGACACACCGCCCAAGGGTGAGGCAGATTTTTGCTTCCCCGTTGATTTTTGTTTTTTTGCACAGGAAAAACTATCCTTTGTTTCCGCCCTGCATGTCTACGCTGAATTCCCCAGAATTCAATGGAGAATTCAAACACGACCGAAAAACCAGAAAAGGAAATTCGACCCCTCCTTCCCCCTACCCAACCTTGCGCTGCCGGCAACCCCTCCCTCGGGGGAAAATTTTTGGACAAAAGAATTCCCCACATATATGTGTTCAAAATCATCAACGCGATATGGGGATCATTTTGAGTTCTACATGTAGAGGTACCTGGAACCCCTACATCACCCCCCCCGCCCCCCCCCCCTGGACCTCTTTTCTACCCCCCCCCCCCACCCCCATGTTTTTCCAACCCCCAAATTTGGTGCGCAGTTTTCATCTCCTTTTTTCCACGCCAACCAAAAGTGTAGACAGCACCCATGTCCGAAATTTGCGAACCGACGCCCCTCTAGGCTCAAATTCATACCGAGATGGCCCTGGATAGAAGAACAAGCATTTGTTTTGGCATGACCGTGAAATAAGGAAAGACTGGCATTTGCACCTCTGGGGTTGGCCGTCAGTGACCCACACAATCACGAACATTTACGCTGCATCGGGGTAACCCCCCAACCCCCCCACCTGTTTTTTGAGTGTCAGATTTGTAAGCCATTTGCAGGTTTGCCACCCCCCCGCTCCCTGCTCCTCCCCATCGTCTGGGGGAACTCAGGGACCCCAGCAGAATTGGTACCTCCCCCCCCCCCCCCCGTGTCCACCCCCCCCCCCAGGGGGGGAACCGTCACTTGGCCCATGAACAATAAGAAATCAATAGGAAATCACAGGCGCCGAAGGCGCTGAAGAAAATTTTTAGTTGGGTTATACTAGAATTGGCTGGTTGGGAGTGGTGTACGGTTCACCCCCCCCAGGGGGGGAACCGTCACTTGGTGACGGTTCCCCCCGGGGTGGGGAGGAACCGTCGTCCCTTGGGGGGGGATGGACATGGGGGGGGAAGGTATTTTTTGCGAAATGATCCGCTCCTGTGCATTGATGCCTTCATGACTCGGTCAACCGAGTGTTGATCAACGCTGGGGCGACAAAAGTAACGAGGGATCAGAGCTGCAGGAGTGAACAGCAGTAGGCAACGGCGTACCCTGCGTTGCAGGTGTCCTGCAGGACGGCTGATTCTGCGGCGGTTCTTGAGACCCAGGACGAGGACGAGGCCACTCCGCTCAAGACTAAGCGCAGGCGGTTGCGGCAGAGGGCGGCTCCATCTGGCGCCTCAGCACTGGACATGGAGGCAGCACAGGACCTCGAATTAGAGCTACTGGAGGAGGACGATGAGATGGAGGTCGATGGGCATGAGGAGGGCGAAGAGGGGGAGGAAGATGAGGGTCAGCTGCAAGATGAGGAATGGCAGGTGCAGGACAACGGGGAAGAAGAAGACGGGGAAGAAGAAGAAGAGGTGACCCCCAGACGGAAGTCGCCGGTTGTCGTCGCCGCTGATGATGAGGACCAGGCGACAGCGGGTAAGGCACCACAGTCCCCGTTAAGCAATGGTTCCAAGGTACAGCTCCTGTCGCATGATGATGTGTTGGAAGACAGATATTGTTGCACTATGCATCTGGTCGTCAACCTCTGCTGAGGGCTCGGCTTTCAGCGATGGAGGTGGTATGGTATGGTATGGTATGGTATGGTATTGAATGGGATTGTATGGGGTGGGATGCTGTGGGATGGTATGGGATGGGATGGAATGGGATGGCGTGGTGGTGGGGCGTGATGTTATGGGATGTGGGTGTGGGTGTGGGTGTGGGTGTGGGTGTGGGTGTGGGTGTGGGTGTGGGTGTGGGTGTGGGTGTGGGTGTGGGTGTGGGTGTGGGTACTGGTACTGGTATCGGACGGCAATATGGTAAATGTGGCGTTATTGGATGGTTATAGTAATGATGACAGTAATGGCAATCGTGATGGTGATGGTGAGGAGAATGGCAACGGTAATGGTAACAGTAACAGTTCCGGTCGATGGTCAACATGGGCTGAGTCCTGGTGGGTCCTTGGATTTGGTCACATGTGGGGCAGGGTGGCTTCCATTTCCCCTCAAGGTAGAATGGTCTGGCACCTTAGCTACGTAACCCCTGGGGTGTCGGTTGGGGGTGGCTGCGAACCCCCGGGCCGGCTGCCCCGGGCCCCATACGCAGGTGGTGTGGATCCGGCCAGTCCCACCGATGGGGCCCTGATTATGGATGGGCCCTGGTATAGAAAGGACGTGGCCAGTCCCACCGGTGGGACTAGTGTCTCGAAGGGGTCCTTGTATAGGGGGCGGGGATTTGAATGGCTGCGTAGACAGGGGGCGATTGTGGCACCGCACTCACGTTTGGAAACTGAGGAGCCGGGGTTTCTGGGGGATGCCCATCCAGTGGCACACGTACGAGAGGTGGCTGTTGTCGATGATCCGCGCCTAGGAGGGATCTTACCGCGCGGTGCGCTCACTTTTGGGCGTTGCCTTTGTCGCTTGTTCACATGGCACTGTTGTATCTTCCCCTTGTGCTGTTTCTCAGCACCTCACCGGCCCTGCAATCCCCCCCTTGGTGAGCCCGTCTGCCGTGGCTGTAGGATAGGGTGCCAGCCAGGTTGCGATGGCTGTGCCGATGGTCGACATATGGTCCGTGTGACCACTTCCTTACCCCGGAGGCCACCGCGTCCTTACCAAGCTGAAATTTCCTGGAAAAAACGAAAGACAACACACGACATTGAGTTCGCGGTGCACGCGTGGAGCAGTAAGCTCCCTCTAAGGGCTGTGCCCCCTCCCACACTTGTACCCTGCGAATTTGGCCCCTTGCAGTAGTGCCAACGTCCCTCTGCGAGCGGAACGGGGGTGTACCGAGGGGACGAGGGGTGGGGCACGGGGGTGCGTCTGCCCCGCACACCGGGCCACTGCCTGCACCGCCTCCGCGTTCCGGTGCAGGGCCCCGAGGCGGCGGTCGCCCCCGCGCTGCCGAAGGTCCAGAGCGGGCAGGAGGTGGAGGTGCGGCTGCCGGCGGCGGCCCAGACGAACGTCGTGGTCCTGCTCTGCCACGCGCCCTCCGGGGGCGAGTGCAACATCGCCCGCTATGCGGTCGTCCCCGCGGGCGTCGACGCGGTGACGCTCACGGCCCCGGGCTGGGCCGGGGCGCACGAGGTGCGGTGCGCTGCGCTGCTCCCGAGGCCCGCAGGGGCGGAGGGGGGCGGCGCCGGGGGCCTGGCGGAGCGGGTGCGGGCGCTGCCGGCGCTGCAGGCGGTGCAGGTGACGCACCCCAAGTGCCTGCGCAAGGTCACGCAGGCCATCCAGGAGTGCTTCACGGCGGCCTCAGTCATCGGTGCCCCCCCTGTCCCTCTCACCGCAGCGCTGATCCGGACCCCTTTCAGACTTGTGTGAGTGCCGAGGGTTGGAGGCAGGCCAAGGCTTAGTGGGCAAAGTACCCTGCCTCCCTCCGATCCCCTTTGGCAGGGGGGTCAGAGGCCAAAAAAAAGTTTGTGTACCTACCAAAAAAAAAGACCCATTCTACAACGATGTCCCACACTTCCCAATCCCAATCCCAACAAATGCCCAATCCCCCCTTCTACATTTGCCCCACATCAGCCCATCCTGCACAAACGGTGGCCTGGAAAACGATGCCGAGCTGAACTGATCACAGCAGAACGAGGGCAAGGGGAGCGGGGGCGCGGGGAGGTCTAGAGCATGGGCTGAGGGCAGGGCGCTCCCTCATAACACAACAAGAAAGGCGGGTCCTCCCACAGGCAACAGCTTAGTGACCCCGGGGCAGGGGGGGGGGATTGGGGCCCTGCCAAACCCCAACCGACCGCCCCCCCCCCCCTCTCAGAAAAATTTTCCTCCGTTAAGAGGCCGGAAATTGGAGGCCGTTTTTAGGTCCCAGGGGGGTAGGGGGGGTCGGGAACCATTACTCAGTGGTGGTTGCGCGTAATGGCCCAGGGTTCTGGAACCTGGTGAGAGATTTCATTGAAGTCTTTGTGTAGGGATGTTGTGAGTAAAGGACACGCCCCCAGGCAGAAACAGGAGGTTCTTACACTTCCAAAAGATGTTTCTTTTTCAAATGCAGTTGACCAGGTTTTGGAGCGCAACGCGATACCTATTGTTGAACCATTACTCCGTACCCTTACTCAGCAACCATTACTTGGGAGGGGGGTTAGGGGGCAGGGCTCCTTTTAAAAGCTCAGCACCACCGGGGGGGGGGATGGGGGGGTCCCATACCATCCAACCTCCCCCCCCCCTGGACCCCCCCCTTAACAGATTGGGCTTTCGCAAGTTTTCCGCTTGATTGTTGTGCCAGCACAGCCCCTTCTGATTGGAACACTCACATGACATGCACACAACCCGGGAGTGCATGCAAATGACAATGCCCAAACACCCTGCCCTCGGCCCCACAAGCGACTCTTGTATTCAACATGAGGGGGACTTACAGGGCCGGCCGGACCCCCACCCCCACCCCCTCTGGATCCCCCAAAATACAGCGATGGTGAACCCATTTTCCTCCATTTGTGGCGAATGGTAAAAGGGCATTTTTACCCCCTGGGCTTGTGTATATTCAAAACGCTCAGAATGAAACAGGGAATTGAAAAATGCCCCCGAAAACCCGACAAGATTGTGATTCTCCCTCCCGTACCCCCCTGCGTGCAGGGTTGGGGTCCGGAACTGCATTGAACTGCCCCCCCCCCCCCCCCACCCCTCTGGACCCCCCTGCCCACACCGCAGTGCTGAGGTCCAGAACTGAACTAAATTGTGGGCAGGAAAATCTGCAGTGGCTTAGTCTGGCGCGACTTTGCACCAACCTTTAAATCGGACTGAACAAATGATGTATGGTACTGAGTGCTGACTGTTTGTCAGGCCGCAATGGTTGCCGCTGTTGTGGGGAAGCTTCTGACCGCGTTGTTGTACCAACGTCAAATCGTGTCGCCTGCGGTGACCACAGTGGACCATCGGGACAACCCCAGCGGCAGACATGGAAGTGGGGTTGGGGGCCTGAACGATGGGGCCCAGTAGCACGCCCCATTTCCCAACAGTTGTCCGACCCGAGCACAAGCCCCCCCCCCCCCACCTCTCCACACTCCAATGGAGCACGTACTGGACAAGTTGCATGAAGGCCGTGTGAAGGCAAGCACGGCTGGAGCAAGGTGGCGGGTCCACACACGACCTTTTGAGGCCCATTCTCCACATGGGGCCGCATGTCTCTGGGTACGTTGCTGGGTACATTATCCACCACCCGATGTGGGTACTTCTGAGGCCTGACCCTGCCTCATCCGGCAGTGGGGGGGGGGGCGGCGCCACAGGGACAGTACGTTGCAACCGCCAGCAGTGGCAACAAACATGCCGTCGCCCACCCACAAGAACGTCCACCCCCACTCTCGACACCCACAAACACGGTTCCCCGTCTCTTTGGCCGTCTGTCGTTCGCAGACGAGCCGAATGTTTGGCTTCGGGTGATGCACAGGCATGTGAAATGGCCACCAAAGCCTCCAACGCACCGGACGCCGTAGCAGAAATGAGACAAGGTCATGTGGCTCAGCTGTCATAGAGCACGAGTCGTAAAACACAGGTCTGCGGTTCAAGCCCCAGAGGAGGCCTTATGAGGAGCGCACCGTCCTGGTCCCTGCACCATCCCTGGCTACTGGGTCTTGGGATGTATGCCGCCCCATCTTCCTCTGCGGCTGGCTATGCCCCTGCTGCGTGCGTGCGTGCGTCTGCGTGCCAAACAAACCATGGCATCATGAATCTCGGGCCGGGGGAGAGGTCTGTGTTGCCTTCTTTTGGTTTATCCGAGCGTTTTCTTGATCTTCTCATTTGGACGGGGCCATTTCTAGCAAGCCCAGAACCCACGGAACGCTGTTGCACAAATGTTGTTGCGATGAGTTGTTTTCCTTTTTTTTTTTTTGCAACTTTTGCACAATCGCACACCACAAGACACATCAGCATCTAACACAAGGGTGCCCCCCTGCCAACTTACGCAATGGATTTCGCTCCGGATACGTCAATAAATATTTTCCCAATCGCGCTCACGCCCACCCTCCGCTTCTGTAGCCTCACCATTCCCCTCACCCTCTCACATCGTGTGTCCCCAGGCACAGCCATCGGGCTGCTGCCTACCCCGGGCGTTGAGCTCGCCCCGGAGGTCGTGGACAAATTCCGGGCGATGGACTCCGCGCGGCACACCGCGGCTATCGGTTGGTGGGAGTGCCCGCGCGACGACGTATTGCTGCTGCAGGCGGTGCGGAAGGAGGGGCCCAAGTACGCCCACATCCTGCGGCACTACTACCAGTGCCCCTCGGATGCGCGCCCGTCCCCGTCCCCCACGGTCCTGCAGAAGCGCGTGCAGGCGCTGCTGGCGCTGATGTTCCCATTCGTTGCGATGGCGTTCCCAGAGCGGCCGTCGAACAAGAAGTCGGACGGGGGCGCCGCGCAGGCGCAGGAGAAGCGGCTGTCGGACGCCAAGCAGCGCGAGGTGCGCCGCGTGCTCATCGCCTGGGGCAAGTGCGCCGACTGGGAGGCGTTCAAGTCGCGATCAGCGGCCCTCGAAAGGGTGCCGGTCGATTTGCTAAGCGCGTACGTAGCACGGCTGTTGTCTGGCGACGCGGCACCGGTGCCTGTGGAATCCGGGGGACCGGACGCGGCGAGGGAGGGGGACGGGCCAGCGGCAGAGGCGTCGGGCGCGGCATCCAACGAGGATCCGGTCAGCACAGCAGAGCCACTGGCAGACGCAGGGGAGGCGTGGGTCCCGCCCACTGCCGAAGAGCAGCAGGTGCTGGTCGACAGGGCCTTCCAGGCCCGAGACCCCAGGAGCGACTCCTGGACGTGTTTCTGTGGCAAGACGGTGTCCCCGGCACCGTCGCACTACAATTTTGAGCAACATGTCAACTCTTTGGTGCACAAGACGTGGCTGCTTCATGGCCCTCAGGTGTGTCCTGTGTGCTGTCCTGTCAGTGCCTGTGAATGGGGACAGGAGTTGACAAGAGCCCGTGTCGAGGCGGTCGGCAGGGAGCCATGATCTCCCCCCGCCTACCTGTGCCGGCACCCGTGCCCTGCCCCTGGCGCCCCCTTCCTCTCGTTGGGCTCTGCTTCCCTCTCTCTACCTCTCTTGGGGTGTTTTCGCGGGGGGGGGGGGGGGGCAGCTAAAGCCGTCCCCCCTGTTTCGTGGCCCCCAACGTGTAGCACCCTCGCTTTGTGGTGGGTTGAATCACCTCAAAGAGAGGTTGTTAGATCAAGCGCAGGCGCGGACGCCATACACCCCCCCCCCTTTTGGGTCGTTCCTGTAGCACACCCCAAGGCATGATATTGGACGTCTACCCCTTGTAAAATCATTATTTTGCCGGACAAAATGATCCCCTAATGAATTTTTTGATTTTGAGCCCTCTATCCCCCTGAAACTGGATACCACCTTTTCGGGAGGGTGGGGTGGGGGGTGTCAAACGTTTGTGCTTTGAGAGATTTGAACCACTAAAATAGGGTAAAAAAAAAAAAAAATAGGTGATAGGCTGGCTAGCCGGGGCTGGCCTTCAGTGGCTGGGATTCATACCGACGATCCGCGAGTTGTCGACCGAGTGGTTTTAACACTGGACCACTGCTCACCCGTGCTGAAACTTTGTTCCCCTTTTTCTTGTAGATGTAGGCTGCCACCAAAAAGAGCCAGACCTTGTGTTTTGCCGGCCTGCTTGCTTGCCTGACTGCCTCACTGAGTGACTGATTGGCTGACTGTCAGCCTAACTGACTGACTCCAGTCTCTCTTTGAGATGCCTTGCCGAAGGCAATAGAATTTGGGCCCCATTGGGGGTATGTGATGGGGATGAGGGTGAAGGTGAGGGTGGGGTACGGATGGGGGATGGTGAGAGAGGGTCAGGGTCGAGGAGCAGGGACACGGCAAAGAAGAAGAAGAAAAGGAAGTCCAGGGCGACGGCAAGAGTGAGGGTCAGCATCTAAGCAGCCTTGGGCGAGGAGCATGTGCCCCCCAACCCCCCCAACTTCAGCGCCAGGCCTCGTCAGGTCACATCAAGTCAGGGCAAGTCAAGTGAAGTGAGTCTCTGGCGAAGCATTGAGGGCGGTTGGGACTTTCACTTATGGAGGGTCCGGGGGCGAAAACTGGTTGCCACTGGCCGGAATTCAGTGTCCGTTCAACAGAGCCCCCTCTGAGGAGGGCTGAGAAGGGGTTGACTCCACAAGGGTATTATCCTGTGCAGCTACAGGCACCGTCTGTCACCCAGCTGCCCCCCCCCCCCCCCCCTTCCAAAACCAGTGTGATCGGTATGTGAGCAATGGGTCCAGTTCATCTAACGTTACCTGACGTGACCTGACGTGAAATGCCTGGACCGTTCCTCTGCTTCTGAGACTGCGTCTGTGCCGCTTTGTCCTCAATGCGGTCGTGGCTGATGCAGTGAAAGTCAGGGCTTTGTGGGCAAGCGGCGAATGGGCACCGCCCTCTTTGCAGAAGCAAGAGCTCAAGCGCAAGAAGACCGGCCAGGAGGACCTGCCGGCGATTCTGCAGGCGTGCGCTCTGATGCCGCTGTATTGGGAGCATGTGCACCCGAAGATCGAGGAGACCTGGGGTGCGATTGGGAAACTGGAGGTCATCGAGAAGTGGAGGGTGTTGGCTGAAGTGCAGGTGTGCCTGATCCGCTCTGCCTCGCGCCTTGCACGCCGAGCTGCTTTGGTGCCTAGAGTCCTTGTGGCGTGACCCTTTCAGTCAAGATCACTGGGCTGAACGTGAAGTGGATGTGCTTCGACATGGTGTGTGTGTTTGTGTGTGTGTGTGTGTGTCTTCTTGTTGTTGTTGTCATCACTCGTTGCCACTTGTGGTCACTTCTCATCGCAAATGACATGGATGCAACATTCGAAATACATCTGCAAAGTGAAGAGGTCGCCCTCAGCAATCCCCTCTCTTTTTGGGGTCCCACGAGGGCCCTCACCTATGTCTGGCACTTCTCAAGCCTCATCGCTACCCTTGGACGATGGGTTGGGTGCCAGGGCCTCCCTCCAACCTTCCCCGGACTCCCTGGGACACACAAGAAGATGTTTTGTGGGTTAATCTCAGCCTTCGGGGTGGCCCAACAATCTTGTTGCGCGCTGCTTCTGGGAGGAATTGCTTGCCGAAGCACGTGTGCAGAGACCAAGACTGAACGTGCAGTGACCATGAAGGGTGCAAAACGGGCCAAGGCGGAGACGACCGTGGCGCAACAGGCACAGGCTGCGGCAGACAATTTTACGCCAACCTTCCCACACACCCTGCCTCCGCCCCACTCACACTCACGATGAGTCGGACAAACGTCCCACTCTCACCCACGCAAACTGCACTCATTCCCGTTACCCTCCTGCTGAATAATGGCCGACGGCCATGCATTGTTCTGGGTGTGAGTGCATGCGCCCCTCACCCCCGACCCTGCGTGAAGGCTGCCTTTGGAGGGTGCTCGGCGGCAGACAACAAAACTGGGCCACGATGATGTGCCTTCGATTGAACCGGTTCCCGAAGCTCTTGGGACATGGGTTTGTTCAACAAGGTCAATTCTCAGAGGTTCTGTCCCCACGGTTTGTCTGCCACCCCGGACATGTCGGACTTGACTTCAAAACGCGGTCGCAGGTGTACGGGGTGCATGTACCGTTGTGCCACGGTGGATTGACCCCCAGCCCCTTCCCAAACATAGCCCCTCCCCGTCGCCCTCGCTCAATGCAATCAGAGGAGCCAGGGAGCATCATTGTCTACGTCTTTTCAGGCCAAAAGAGAAGGTGTTGAGAAGGTTCCAAAGCGATGGACGGTTCGCGATGACCAAACACTCCTGAAGGGCGTTGGTACTCACGGACTCTGTGTCAAAGGTGTGCCGAGGACGCGTGTCAGGCCCGAGTTGACAACGGGAGTTGAGCGAAAGTTGCGCTGCTGTCTGCCCCCCCCCCCCCCTCCCCAGCACTCATCTACCGCCAGGGATCTGACAAATTGGACAGGTCACTTTTTGCCCGGGGACACGGGCGGTACCCGGTTGCCGCCCGTATATCTACCCCCCCCATCCAAACAGACACTCCACTGTTAACTACAAAATTGCATCCCCCCTCACCTCCCGCCCTCCTCCCATTCCCCCCTCTCCACACACACACACACACACACACACACACACACTCACCACAGACATGCAACCCATGTGCAACCAATAACGGCATCCCACCCCGCTTTTAGTGAATGGCCCCTAATCCGAAGCAATGCTTTCCTGCCGGAGCGGGACGTTGTATGGGAAGGGGCAGTGCGCCGTGTGGCGCGCCATCCATCAGTTGAAGACGCGATTCGTGTGTGTTGGGCTCTTTCAGACCCCCCGCCCCCTGGGGCCGACACGCCCCTTGGACGCCTGCGTTGCCCCCCATGCGCTGTGGGTGTTGGGGTCGGTTTTACACTTCAATGCCCCCTTTTGAGCACCCGGCCATTCCGTTTTTTCGTGCTGCAGCCATTGTGACAGACGAGAATCTGGAATTCGATGCGATGCCGCTGGCGCCGGTATGTGCCCTTTCAGCCTGCCTTCTTGCGGCTGTGCCTGCGCCCCCCCGCTACTTTCCTTCGCAGTAGAAGCTCCGTTCCTCATCGGAACTCACCGCACGTCGCCTGAAACGCCCCAAATCAGCGTTTCGCCTGTGGATTCGTTTCCAGCCGCTGCCTGTGCCTTTGGTAGTCTTGCTGGAACCCGAGGGCCATGCAACGTGAAGCATGCCTGGGCCTCTGGATTCGTTTGCTCACGGCCATTGGGCCGCTGATGCGCTGTGGACCGGGACTTATTGGGACGGCCACGGGCGGCACCCAGCTGCCGCCCGTACATCTGCCCCCCCCTCTCCAAACGGACAATCCACTCTCGACCACAAAATTGCATCCCCCCTCATTACCCCCCCCCCCAGCCTCCCCCTATTCCCCCCTCCACATACACACACACTTGCCCGCAACCACGCACAGCCCCGAGGCACGCCACAAACATGCCACCCATGTGTTCGAAATCGGAAGTACCCAACCGCACTCCCACCCCGCTTTTGGCGAATGGCCCCTAACATGTGCGTGGTGTCATGGATGTTTGGCGCCACAGGCGCGTGCAAACATCGTCTTCCCCATGTCACACCACAAACATATGTCAAGAAACCCGGATTTGCTTGTGAATCTGACTGAAGATGGATGCTTGCACTTGCCCCCCCCCCCCCCCCGCCCCCCAACTTGTGGACAATCAACATGCTCCGAAGTCTATGGGGAACTCAGAAAGGTGGCTTTCAGGTCTGGGTCTGGGCCCCGCACCCCTCCCAACATGTTGGTGGGATCGGTCGGTGCATGGACTGCAGCTGGGAGCCTCCCATGAGCACAGCTGACCGCATTTTCGCAAGGCTCCGATGAGGAGAGCATGGGCCCTCATCAGAGGCTTGTTTTAGAAAAATGGAAGGGGGAGCCCCCCCCCCCCCCAAGGCCCGTCAAACGATGTCTCAGTGGGAAGCACCTGAAACAACAATTTCACGAGGTAAGCTCGTCAGTGTACCCGCCAGCGCAGTCTTGCCTTCCACGGCAAACGGAACGCCTCCTCCGCCACGCCTCAGCATCCCCCCCCCCCCCCCTTGCATGGCACAAGTGCCAACATCTACCCCCCACCCCCCTCACGGATGTGGTGCACAGGTCTGCCCAAGGCAGCTGGATGTGGGTGTGGGCCCGTCGCTCGATTTCGAAGTGTGGTACACCGTCTGGCACCCGCGGCCCGAACTGAAGGGGAGGGGGGGCGTGCACTCCCACACGCAGGACGTCGGGGGGCGTAAAGGCGGAGTGGGTGTGCCAGTGCCTCCCCTTCACCGGCGGTAGATGGCCAATGTCTCGCGATGCAGTGGGTCCGCTGCTTGCCATCCATCGGCCCCTGTACCGCTCGCCCCCGTACGCACGCCCGCGTCCCCTGCCACGGGCCTGTGAATGTCCCGGCGGCGACACCGTGTCACAGGACGGCAAGCGCAAGGCGTTCTCGAAGGCCCCCGTCGTACTGGCCACACGAATCAGGTGGGCCCCTTTGTCCTGCAACGAGGAGGCCTCCGGCCAGAGCGGAGGGGGTTTGTGTCGGCGTCCCCCGAGGGTTGCCACTGCCGGATCTGCGACACCGCGACCCGAGCGGCGGGGGATGTCGCGTGCGTCGGTCTCACTTAAGCCAGGCCATTGCTTAGTGCTCCCTTCCTTCAGCAGCGGCCAGGCCACTGCCTGTCTGCTCCTTTGGCCTGACTACCCCCCCCCCGTTTCATGGATGGCAGACATGGCGTGTGTAGTGTGAGGGGGGGGGGGCAGGGGTGCAATGGAAGGGAAGGAAGGGGCCTTAGAGGCGGCCCCAGAAGCAGCTAAACAGGCACTTGGAGGAGGATGCCAAAGCGGTTGGGGGCGGACAAATGCCATTCTAGCACTTGCCGTCAGGGAGACAGTAACTGGGCATAGGCTGGGCTCCCTGGAGGGGGGGGCGGGGTACCCCCCCCTTCCAATGCGTCCCTGGGGGGGGGGGAGGGGGGGGGATGCCTCTGGACATCGGACATCCCCTCACTGTGTAGTGGCGTTCCCGCAGATGACGGCATTAGGCAGTGCCACGGGGCATGAAGTGAAGTCCTGTACAAGAGGGGCCGCCGCTGTGTGGCCGGGGGTGTGCCCCCCGGGGCACTGTACACTCGTTCGGGACCAGGGCCATGGATACGGCACAGAGCTCTGCCCCGCGCCCCAGTCAGTCAGCCTGCCCTTCCGCCTTCGGCCGCGCCCACAACTCCTGCGGTGCCCGTGGCACAGGGCCATGCACCCCCCATCTCTGCCCCTGCACCAGAGGACCCCCGGCCGCATTGCCCTTCGCTTTGCCGAGGGCATTTGTGGGACGCAAGTGTTGCCCTCCACAACTCTTTTCGAATGAAAACATGGGCAGATGCCACCGCCACCACAGGGGGCCCTTACCTATGAGGCCTGACACCAACCCCCCCCCCCCCTCTGGACCCCGAACCCATACTAGTTCGCACCTGGTTAGAACTGGCAACTTGGGCACCAGCGGCGCCCGGAAATGTTTTTTGAGCCTGGAAAATTTGCAACACACTTGATTCCCCCCCACTTGTTTACGTTCAAAATGCTCACAATGAGTTAGGGAATGCCGTGCCACGTGTCTTCTTCTGCTGTCCAGGAGGCCTTTGCTGATTCACAGGTACATCTGTTGGAATACGGTACTCTTTTTCATTTGTTGTGAGTGAACACCAAATTTCACCCACTTGTGTATCTTCAAAGTGCTCAGAATGAAATGGGGAATTAAAAAAATGCCCCCAAAGTGGAGATAAATTTTCGAACCCCCACCCCCCCCTCCCGGACCCCCTCGCCCACGCCGCGGGGGTTGGTGTCTAGAACTGAACTGCAGACCCCCCCATGACCGCCACCAACCAACAACCATTTTCGGGACTGGGTTCTGCCGTCACACATTTTGGACTGCTGGCCCAGGGCGGCGGCGGCGCATCGATGACGGGCCGATCGAATCACGAGGCGGGGGATCGGAGAGCAGCCCCACACGTGTGTGGGCCATGTGGAGAGGCCCCACACCACCGCGCAAACGGTGATGCGGTAACACCAACCGACGACTCCCCCCAGGCCTGGCACGTACATTTGTGTTGGGGATGGGGGTAAAAGACTGTTCTTTGCCCATCACCACTACAAAACGGTGCACACAGAAAATGGCCCCTGGCATACTGGGGTCAGGACGGCAAACCACTATGGCGGGGGGGGGGGGCTGGGGGGGCACCATTAACGATTTCCTCTCGGTGCCTGCGGCCGCCAATAGTCATGCCAGGCCCAAGCCCGACTGCTGCTGGGGGCTACCGTGTGGCGCATGGCGAGGGAGGAAGGCCGGCGGATACCGCGATGGAAGAGGTGCCCCCCCCCCAAAATGGACGTGCCTGCGAGGGTGGGCAGGGTCAGGTACAGCGCCGCCAGTCCTTGCGGGCTTCGGCGGGTAGATTGGATGGCCCTCAGGGTGAGACCGCCACTTGTGGGGGGACGCCGCACGTGGCATTGAGGGGGTCCAACCACGCGTTGAAGAAGGTACCGTGGTGCGTAATAAAAGGGGGGGCACGTGGAGGCAGGGGGACGTCGTGGTGTACGGTGACCTATGGTATGTTGAGGACCCCCCCCCCCCCCGACCCCTCCCTTCTGCTACTTTGGTTTTATTTTTTTCGGGGGGGGGTAGGAAGTCGGCGTCATGGACCGAGGGACTGGCCCAGTGGTCTGTTGTTCCACTCGCGTGGATGCTGCCCCCTCTGACGCTGGTGCCTTCTCCTGTTTTGCACAGGCTCCTGGTGCAAGCGGCCAGTGGGAATTTGCCCGACGTTCCTGCAACCGACGAGGTACTGCCTCCTTCTGGGCCACACGCTGTTTGTGGGCATTTTGTAGGGCAAGCCGCGTGCAGTACCGTGAGCACACAGAGGACTAGGCCTGGCCTCATTCGGGGTTACCAGTGAGCGAGCGCCTCGAGGGCTGCACCTCGCCACACCCTCCCCAACCACCACCCCCGCACCCCCACCACCACCACCTGCGCCGGTGAAGTAAGTGGTTTGGCCTCGTGGTCAGTGTGCTTGCTGCATGTCCTGGACTTTGGAGTTCGATTCCCGGATAGGAGGAGCTCCGGTTGCAGCACGGCGATGCCTTGACAGACACCGGGAAGTCCCAGGCACGCCCAGGCACACCACAACTACCACTACCCCCACCTCCCAGCCTGGGGTCTTCGTGATGACCACATACTGGGCACTGATCAGGCCGTTAGGGGAGGACGCCATGGGCAGAAGTTGCATTCTGGATTCCCACCCAGGAAGGTGGATTCCCGCGGCAGTGCGGATGCTCGCAGTAGTACGGATGCCTGCTTGTCATAGCAGAAGGTTCAAAGGCGAGAGGCCAATAGGCGCCGCCACAGGCTGGCAGAGCCAACCACCAAGGCCTCGTGCCAACCCCCCCCCCCCCCCCTCAGCGCAAGCACCACCAGTCGTCGGTTTCTGAGCCACATTTCAATTTGACATGGGGTTCTGCACTGAAGGGCAGTGAGAGGGCTGCTGAGGTGGTCGCTCGTGCACAGTCGACCCTCAAGAGGGGCTGGTGCTGACCGAAAGCCGTTCCTGGCGCCGCACACCAGCAAAAACGCATGGCAAGTGCGACAACCGAGTTCGGCACTCCGCAATTCCCCGGAATCGATTGGCATCGGAGAAGCTTGGGGAAGGCGTGGGAGGGTCAGTGAGGGTTGGGGACGGACGGATGGGGGTCGGATGGTGCGGTCCTGGGCGTCCCGCACCACAGCCAGGCCTGATTCAGGCAGCTGTTGCAGCGTCTCGCGCCTCCTTGGGCCTGCCTGCTCCCCTCGGCTTGGTGTGCCATCGTCGTTACCCCTGTGGACGGTGGATGGGCATTGGGGCCGCCGCTCTTGGGGCCTCGAGGCCAATGGGTATGGCCGCCGGTTGGGACCGTGTCCGATGCCGCGCGCAGTGGCCGCAGGGGCTGCCAGGGCACGTGGAGGGGCGGGCCAGTGCCCCGGGCTACTGCGCCCCTTTTGCGGTGGGCAATGGACCGCTGACGTTTTGTGGGGGACGCTTTGAGAACGGCCCCAAGTTGTAGGGGAGTAGCACACGAGACATGAGGTAGGGCAACAGGCGTCAGTGATGTGTGTGTGTGTGTGTGTGTGCCGTCCGCCCCCCTGTCCGCTGCGCCTCCGGTCCCCGCCCTCTGTCCCGTGGCCCCTTCGGTGCTCTGCCCGTGCCCCCGTCCCATTTCGTGCAGTTCCAGTTCGAGGACGACCCCAAGACCGAGGCGAAGGCCCCCGTGAAGAAGAAGGCGCCCGCCAAACGCAAACCGAAGGGGCCGCCCCATGACGGCCCCTTTGGTTTGCGGTCCCCGTCCCCCGACGGAGCGCCGGGCGACGACGGGCCCCAGGCCCTCGAGAACGGGGCGGCCAAGGAGCGCGCAGCCCCTGATGCCGACGCGCTGTCGCCGAAGCGGACGTCCCCGCGGAAGAAGCGGCCCATCAAGAGGGAGGCCGGGTCCCCAGAGACGAAGGGGGGCTCGCCGCGGGCGCAGGGCACGTCCCCCCGGAAGACGGGCACGTCGCCGGACAAGACGAAGAGCTCCCCCGAGGCGAAGGAGAGGCCGGCCAAGCGGCCCAGGGACGAGCCCGCGGTCATCAAGACTGAGGGGGCCCCGAAGAAGCCGCGGCGGACGAAGCAGATGACGCTGTCGCTGCAGCCCCCGGAGCGGTGTGTGAGGTGGCTGTGGGAGGGGGAGGCGTAGGGTCTGGAGGTGTGCACAGTGCACTGCAGTGCTCGGGGGTCTGCGGCCCTCCATCACGCCCCCATCCCCCCTGCGGGCGCCGGAACCGTCCCCCCCCCCCCCATCCCACAGACCTGGTGACCTGGCACCAGTATAAAAACCGTGTAAAAACCCTCAGGATGGTAGCTCGTGGGCGTGATGGCCTACCTGCACTGCCACAGTGTGAACAGGTGAAAGGCCCGAGCGTGACGTGGCCGAACAGAATGCCGCCGACCTGAGGACTGGAAGTTGTCGGTTCCAACCCAGGGTTGCTCGGTGTGAGGGACGGTGCAGCGAGAGAGCGCTACTCAGCAACGGTGACGCAAGTGGTTGAGTAGTCCAGTGGTCGAACAGAGGAAGCGTGACCGACGGACGCCCGTTCGAACCCAGGCACACTACTTGAGCAGGTGAGCAGTGACAGAGCTCAGCGTGGAGTCCAGAGGATGGGGGAGAGAGATGGGGTCGTTGGTTCGAATGCGGGCACACTATTTGAGCGGATGAGCAGTGACAGAGCTCATTCCAGCATCCATAGGCTGGGGGAGACAATGGCGGACGTTGGTTCGAACGCTGGCACACTACTTTAGCGGTGAGCAGTGACAAAGCTCAGTCCAACATCCATAGGCCAAGGGAGAGAAAGGCGAATGTGGGTTCGAACCCTGGCGCACTAGTTGAGCGGGTAAGCAGTGACAGAGCTCAGTCCAGCATCCAGAGGCCCGGGGAGAGAACGGCGGACGTTGGTTCAAACCCTGGCACACTACCTCAACGAGTGAGCAGTGACAAAGCTCAGTGCAGAGTCCAGAGGCCAGGGGAGAGAACAGCGGACGTTGGTTCGAACCCTGGCACACTACTTCAGCGGGTGAGCAGTCGCAGACCTCATTCTATCATCCAGAGGCAGGGGGGAGAACGGCAGAAGTTGGTTCGAAACCTGGCACACTACTTGAGCAGGTGAGCAGTGACAAAGCTCAGTGCAGAGTTGAGAGCCCAAGGGAGAAAACGGCCGACGTTGGTTCGAATGCTGGCACACTAGTTGAGCGGGTGGGCAGTGACAGAGCTGAGTCCAGTATCCAGAGGCCGGGGGAGAGAATAGCGGATGTTGGTTCAAACCCTGGCACACTACCACAGCGGGTGAGTAGTGACAAAGCTGAGTCTAACGTGTAGAGGCTAGGGGAGAGAATGGTTGGTTTGAACCCTGGTACACTATTTGATTGGGTGAGTAGCGACAAAGCTCAACGCAGAGTGCAAAGGCCAAAGGCCAGGGGGGAGAACGGGGGACATTGGTTCGAACCCTTGCACACTGCTTGAGCAGGTGAGCAGTGACAAAGCTCAGTCCAGCATCCATAGGCTGGGGTAGAGAACGGCGGACATTGGTTGGAACGCTGGCACACTACTTGAGCGGGTGAGTACTGACAAAGCTCAGTCCAACATCCAGAGGCCAAGGCGGAGAACGGCGGATGTTGCTTGGAATCCTAGCACACTACTTGAGCGGGTGAGCATGATATACCTCAGTCCAACATCTAGAGTGCAAGGGAGAGAATGGCGGACGTTGCTTCGATCCCTCGCACACTACTTGAGCGGGTGAGCAGTGACAGAGCTCAGACCTACATCCAGGGGCCGATGGAGAGAACGGCCGACGTTGCTTCAAAGCCTGGCACACTACCTCAGCGGGTGAGTAGTGGCATAGCTTATTGCAGAGTTTAGAGGTCAGGGGAGGCTACGGCGGACGTTGGTCTGAACCGTGGCACACTACTTGACTGGGTGAGAAGTGACAAAGCTTAGTGCAGAGTCTAGAAACTAGGCAAGACATCGGCGGACGTTGGTGCGCACGCAGGCACATTACTTGAGCGGGTGAGTAGTGACAATTCTCAGTCCAACATCCACAGGCCAAGGGAGAGAACGGTGGACGTGGGTTTGAACCCTGACACACTACTTGAGCAGGTCAGCAGTGACAAAGCTCATTGCGGAGTTCAGAGGCCATGGGAGGCAACGGCGCACGTTGGTTCGAACCCTGGCACACTACTTGAGCGGATGAGCAGTGACAAAGCTCTGTCTAGAGTCCAGAGGCTAGGGGAGGTAACTGCGCACATTGGTTCAAGCTGTGGTACACTACTTGAGCGGGTGAGCAGTGACAAACTTGAGTCCGGAGTCCACAGGCCAGGTAGAGAACGGTGGACGTTGGTTCGAACCCTGGCACACTACTTGAGTTGGTGAGCAGTGACATAGAACAGTGCAGAGTCCAGATGCCAAGGGAGATACCCGCAGACGTTGGTTCGATCGCTGGCACACTACTTGAGCGGGTGAGCAGTGACAAAGCTCAATGCAGAGTCCAGAGCAGGGTCCAGAGGCTAAGGGAGAGGTTCGAACGCTGGCACACTACCAGAGCGGGTGAGTAGTGACAGGGTTATTGCAGAGTTCAGGTGAGCAGTGACAGAGCTAGTGTCCAGTGGCCGGGGGAGAGAACGGCGGACGTTGGTTCGAACTGTGCCACATTACTTAAGCGGGTGAGCAGCGACAAAGCTTAGACTAACGTCCGGAGACCAAGGCAGAGAACGGCGGACTAAGGTTCAAACCCTAGTACACTACTTGATCTGGTGAGCGGTGACAAAGCTCAATGCAACAACCACAGGCCAAGGGAAAGAACGGTGGACATTGGTTCCAACCCTGGCACACTAGTTGAGCGGGTGAGTAGTGACAAAGCTTAGTGCAAGTCCAGAGGCCAGCGGAGGCAATTGCGGACGTTGGTTCGAACCCCGGTACACTACTTGAGCGGGTGAGCAGTGGCAAAGCTCAGTGCAGAGTCCAGAGGCTAGGGGCGAGAACGGCGGACATTGGTTCGAACGCTGGCACACTACTTGATCGGGTGAGCAGTGATAGAGCTCAGCGCAAAGTGCAGAGTCCAGGGGGGAGAACGGCGGACATTGATTCAAACCCTCACACACTACTTGAGCGGTCAAATCCTCACACACTACTTGAGCGGGTGAGCATGATAGAGCCGAGTGCAACATCGTGAGGCCAACGGAGAGAACGGCGGACGTTGCTTCGATCCTTGGCACACTACTTGAGCGGGTGAGCAGTGACAGAGCTCAGTCCAACATCTAGAGGCCGGTGGAGAGAACGGCCGACGTTGGTTCAAAGCCTGGCACACTACGTGAGCGGCTTAGCAGTGACCTCGCTCAGTGCAGTGTCCAGATGCCAGGGGAGAGATCGGCGGACGTTGGTCTGAACCGTGGCACACTACTTGAGCGGGTGAGCAGTGACAAAGCTCCGTCCGGAGTCCAGAGGCTAGGGCAGAGAACGGCGGACGTTGGTTCGCACACTGGCACACTACTTGAGCGGGTGAGCAGCGACGAAGCTCAATGTACAGTCCAGAGGCCAGGGGAGGCTACGGCGGACATTGGTTCGAACCCTGGCACGCTACTTGAGCGGTTGAGCAGTGACAAAGCTCAGTCTAGAGTCCAGAGGCCGGGGGAGAGAATGGCGGACGTTGGTTCGAACCTTGGCACACTACTTGAGCGGGTGAGCAGTGACAAAGCTTAGTGCAGAGTCCACAGGCTAGGGCAGAGAACCGCGGACGTTGGTTCGCACCATGGCACACTACTTGAGCGGGTGAGTAGTGACAAAGCTCAATGCAGAGTCTAGAGGCCAAAGGAGAGAACGGCGGACGTTGGTTCGAACTCTGGCACATTACTTGAGCTAGTGAGCAGTGACAAAGCTCAATGCAGAGTCCACAGGCCGGGGGAGAGAACGGCGGACGTGGGTTCGAACGTTGGTGCAGTACTTGAGCGTTCAGTAGTGACCCAGCTTATTGCAGAGCTCAGAGTCCAGGGGAGGCAACGGCGGACGTTGATTGGAACCCTGGCACAGTACTTTATCGGGTGAGCGGTGACAAAGCTGAGTCCAACATGCAGAGTCTAGAGGCCAGGGGAGGCAACCGCGGACATTGGCTCAAACCCACGGCACACTACTTGATCGTGAGCAGTGACAAAGCTCAGCGGAGACTCCGCAAGCAAGCGGGGAGAACGTCGGACGTTTGTCTGAACCCTGGCACACTACTTCAGCGGGTGACAAGTTGCAGAGCTCAGTCCAGCATCCATAGGCCGGGGGAGAGAACGGCGGACATTGGTTGGAGCACTGGCATACTACTTGAGCAGGTGTGCAGTGACAGAGCTCAGTCCAACATCCCGAGGTCGGGGGAGAGAACGGCGGACATTTGTTCGAACCCTAGCACACTGCTTCAGTGGGTGACAAGTTGCAGTGCTTAGTCCAGTATCCATAGGCCGGGGGAGAGAACGGCGGACATTGGTTGGAACACCGGCACACTATTTGAGCGGGTGAGTAGTGACAAAGCTCAATCCAACATTCAGAGGCTAGGGCGGAGAAGCGGGGACGTTGGTTCGAACCTTGCCACACTACTTGAGCGGGTGAGCATGACGGATCTTAGTTCAACATCTAGAGGCCAGGGGGGAGAACGGCGGACGTTGGTTCGAACCCTGGCACACTACTTGAGCAGGTGAGCAGCGACACAGCTTATTGCAGAGTTCAGAGGGCAGGGGAGGCAACGGCGGAGGTTGGTTCGAACCCTGGCACCCCACTTCAGTGGGTGAGCAGTGACAAAGCTCAGTGCAGACTTCAGAGGCCAGGGGAGGCAACAGCAGACGTTGGTTCAAACGCCGGTACACTACTCGAGCGGGTGAGCAGCGACAAAGGTCAGTGCAGAGTCCAGAGGCCAGGGGAGAGAACGGCAAACGTTGGTTCAAGCCCTGGCACACTACTTGAGCGGGTGAGCAGCGACGAAGCTCAGTGCAACATCCATAGGCCAAGGGAGAGAACGGCGGATGTGGCTTCCACTTCGAGTACACTACTTGAGCGGGTGAGCAGTGACAAAGCTCCGTCCCGAGTCTGGAGGCGAGGGGAGGCAACCGCGGACTTTGGTTCGAACCGTGGCACACTACTTGAGCGGTTGAGCACTGACAAAGCTCATTGCAGAGTCCCGAGGCCAAGGGGAGAGAACGGCGGACGTTGGTTCGAACGTTGGCACACTACTTGAGCGGGTGAGCTGTGACAGAGCTAGTGTCCAGTGGCCGGGGGAGAGAACGGAGGATGTTGGTTCGAACCCTGGCACACTACTTTAGCGGCTGAGCACTGCCAAAGCTTAGTGCAGAGTCCAAAGGGCAGGGGAGGCAACAGCGGACGTTGGTTCAAACCCTGGCACACTACTTGAGCGGGTGAGCAGTGACAAAGCTTAGTCCCGAGTCCGGAGGCGAGGGGAGTCCATTCCGGACGTTGGTCTGAACCGTGGCACACTACTTGAACGGGCGAGCAATGAATTTGCTCAATGCAGAGTCCAGAGCCCAAGGAAGGCAAGCGCGCACGTTGATTGGAACACTGGCACACTACTTGAGCCGGTGAGCAGTGACAGAGCTAGTGTTTAGTGGCCGGGGGAGAGAACGGAGGATGTTGGTTCGAACCGTGGCACATTACTTCGGCGCGTGGGCAGTGGCAAAGCTCAGTCCAACATCCACAGACCAAGGGAGAGAACGGCGGACGTTGGTTCAAACCTTGGCACACTAGTTGATCGGGTGAGCAGTGGCAAAGCTCAGTGCACAGTCCAGAGGCCGGGGGGGAGAGCACTGGCACCCTACTTGATGGCTGAGCAGCGACACAACTTATTGCAGAGTTCAAAGGCTAGGGGAGGCAATGGCGGATGTTGGTTCAAACGCTGGCACACTACTTGAGCGGGTGTGCAATGACAAAGCTCAGTGCAACATCCAGAGACCAAGTGAGAGAACGGCGGACGTTTGTTTGAACCGTGGCGCACTATTTGATTGGGTGCATAGTGACAGAGCTCAGTGCAACATCCAGAGGCCAAGGCAGAGAACGGCGGATGTTCGTTCAAGTCCTGGCACACTAGTTGAGCGGGTGGGCAGTGACAGAGCTGAGTGCAGAGTCCAAAGGCCAGGGGGGAGAACGGCGGACACTTGTTCAACCCTGGCACACTACTGGAGCAGCTGAGCAGTCGCAGAGCTCAGTCCAGCATCCATAGGCTGGGGGAGAGAACGGCGGACATTGGTTGGAACACTGGCACACTACTTGAGCGGGTGAGTAGTGACAAAGCTCAGTCCAACATCCAGAAGCTAGGGCAAAGAACGGCGGACGTTGCTTCGAATCTTGGCACACTACTTGAGCGGGTGAGCAGTGGCAAAGCTTAGTCCAACATCTAGAGACCAACGGATACGTTGTGTGAGGGTATGGTGTGGCGTTGAAGGAGGGCATGGCATGGGGCCCTACGGGAGCATAACAGGGGGTCCCATAATAACACTTGTGGTTCCACTTGTGCACCTTGTCCCCATCGCTGGTGGTACCACTTGCGCACCTTGTCCCCATCACTTATGGTGCCACTTGTGCACCTTATCCCCATCACTTATGGTACCACTTGCGCATCTTGTCCCCATGGTTTATGATACCACTTGCGGACGTTGCTTCAATCCCTGACACAATACTTGAGCGGGTGAGCAGTGACACAGCTCAGTCCAACATCCAAAGGCCGGGGGAGAGAACTGCGGACGTTGGTTTGAACCCTGGCACACTACTTTAGCGGGTGAGTAATGACAAAGCTAAGTCCAACACCCAGAAGCTAGGGCGCAGAACGGCGGATGTTGGTTCGAACCTTGGCAGACTACTTGAGCGGGTGAGCATGACAGAGCTCAGTCCAACATCCAGAGGCCAAGGGAGAGAACGGCGGACGTTGGTTCAAAGCCTGTCACACTACTTGAGCGGGTGAGCAGTGACACAACTCTTTTCAGTGTTCAGAGGTCAGGGGAGGCAACATCGGACATTGCTTCGAACCCTGGTACACTTCTTGAGCAAGTGAGCAGTGACAGAGCTCAGTCGAACATTCAGAGGCCGGGGGAGAGAACGACGGACGTTGGTTCAACCCCTGACACACTGCTGGAGCGGGTGAGCAGTAACACGGCTTTTTGCAGGGTTCAGAGGCCACCGGAGGCAACGGCGGACGTTGGTTCGAACACTGGCACACTATTTGAGTGGGTGAGTAGTGACAAAGCTCAGTGCAGAGTTGAGAGGCGTGGGGGGGGGGCAATAGCGGACGTTGGTTCAAACGCTGCCACACTACTTGAGCGGGTGAGTAGTGACAAAGCTCAGTCCAACACCCACAAGCTAGGGCGGAGAACGGCGGACGGTGGTTCGCACCATGGCACACTACTTGAGTGGGTGAGCAGTGACACAGCTTATTGCAGAGTTCAGAGGCTAGGGGAGGCAACGGCGGACGTTGTTTCGAATGCTGGCACACTACTTGATCGGTTGAGTAGTGACAAAGCTCAGTGCAACATCCACATGCCAAGGGAGAGAACGGCGAACGTTGGTTCAAACCATTGCACACTACTTGAGCGGGTGAGCAGTGACAAAGCTCATTGCACAGTCCAGAGGCCGGGGGAGAGAACGGCGGACATTGGTTCAAACTGTGGCACACTACTTGAGCGGGTGAGCAGTGCCAAAGCTCAGCGCGGAGTCCGGAGGACAAGGGGGAGAACGGCGCACGTTTGTTTGAACCGTGGCACACTACTTGAGCCGGTGAGCAGTGACAAAGCTCAGTCTAGAGCGGGGGAGACGTGTTGGTGGTGCATGAGAGTGGGACCACTGTCGCTCTGCCCGACGGGTGGGCCACAAAGAACGCCGGCGCAGAAAAAAAAAGTGGTCAATGGAGCCCTCTTTTTCATGGGGCCGCGTGGGTGTGTCGCATGTGGGTGGGGGGGAGGCCTCATGCCAACCCAAGGCACATGCACAGGTACCAGCCGCAGGAGGGAATGGGCTCGTTCAATGCCGAGACTGCTTTTCATGACAGGACTCTTCAAGACGAGTAATTCAGTCACCAGGGGCGGGAAGGTGTCACGCAGGGGCCTTAGGCCTCAAGACGCCCGCAGACATAAGCACCTGCACCGCCCTAAGAAGAGGGAAGACAAGCAGGTCAACATCCAAGAACGGCCCCTAGCGCCTTTTGCCAACACGTCTGTGGGATGGGTTTGGTTTTGGTTTTGGTTGGCATCCGGCCCGCTGTCTAGGGCGTGCTCCAGTGCACACCCGACCTAAGGCATGGGAGTGCAAGTATATTTTCGGTGGCCTGCGCTCTGTACGGCCTTGGCTCAGAGCTGTGCACTTCGCCTACCTTCGCTCTGCTCACCCGCTAGTACGCTAGGGTTCAAACCAACGTCTGCCGTTATCTCCCCTAGATTTTGGACTCTGGGCTGCACTCTCTCGCTGCTCACCTGCTCAAGTAGTGTGCTTCAGTTCTAACCAACGTCCGCCGTTCTCTCCCCCGGCCTCTGGACTCTGGGCGAGGGGAAAATTGGCTTGCGCGGGGGGGGGGGGGGGTCGTGGGAGCCCCCCGAAGGAGGGGGGGGGGGGGTCTGACAATGGGGCTCCTTTGACAGAACCCATGGTAAAGTACCAATCACCCCGAACAGAGGTTGTTAGATCAAGCGTAGGTGTGGGCGTCGTGTACCCCCCTTTTTTGGGGTCATTCACGTAGAATGACCCAAGGTTACCATCCCAAATATCATCCCAAGGCATGATATTTGTGGTCAGAAGGCTCCAAGCAGTGGGAATGCGCAGCACTGTCGCAACGAACCATGGTCGAATGGTAACGTAGCCTGCTGCATAATTTTTTGGTCGGCGGTTCGAATCCTCGCCGGTCATTTGTCATCGGCGGCGCCGCCGCCATGTTCGCCCAACCAGGGTTCGAACCGGCGACAAAAAAGTCTGCGGTCGGCTGCATTACCGTTCGGCCACTGCTTATTCTGGGATGGCCTGTCCTCCATACTGGTTGAAGGCGAGTCTGCCACTGACAAAAATCCCAAACTGTGTGTTTCTGTTTGACCGGACATAAATACCACCACTGCTCCCCCTCGCCCCCCCCCCCCCTTCAATGGAAGTTCAACTTTATTTCCACCATCTATGACCTTTTTCAAGGCCCCGTCACGGGAGCCAAGGAGGGGGGGGGGGTCCGGGAAAGGGGCTCCAGCGACCCCCCGCCCGCGCAAGCCAATTTTCCCCCACCCTTGCTCTTGAGCTTTGTCACTGCTCACCCGCTCAAGTAGTGTGCCAGCGTTCGAACCAACGTCTGCCGTTCTCCCCCCTGGCCTTTGGCCTCTGGATTAAGGTCTTTTACTGCTCACCTGCTAAAGTAGTGTGCCAGGGTTCGAACCAACGTCGGCCGTTCTCTCCCCCGGCCTCTAGATGCTGGACTGAGCTTTGTCACTACTCACCCGCTCAAGTAGTGTGCCAGGGGTCGAACCAACGTCTGCCGTTCTCTCCGGGCTTGGGATGACCACCGCCCCGTCCTCGCAGGACGGCTTGAAGGGCACATCACCACCAAACACCGTACAACACATCCGAGCACACCCATCCCCACACAAAGTTATGGGAAGGACCTCGGTGACTCTCCCAATTTGCGACCATTTCGGCCACTACAAACCTCCGCCGCAAATCCCCACTTTTGCAGGGCTGTATGGGCCTTTGTGGCCCCTTGGGCCGTTGAAAATCCGCCGTGCCTTGGAGGGGGGGCGGAATGCTTGTGCTCGGGGGTGTGCGTTGGGTGGCGAGGGAGTCCATTACCCTCCGTAGGTCAGCGACATTCCGCCCCAGTCCTACAGAGCCCGGGGTGCCTCACGCTCTGCTTCGTCCGTCCCGTCGGTCAGCCACCGCCGGACTTCCGCACCGGGGGGGGGGGGGAGGCTCCGCTCAAACACCACCTGCACCCCCTTCCTCCTGCGGTGTGTCCGTGAAGGTGCAGCTGAAGGGGGAGGAAGGCAGAAGAGTCGGTGGGGACTGGGGGCCAGAATGGCGGTGCTGGCGCTGTCAGACGGCTGAAGAACAGAAGCGGTCGGGGCGGTCCTGCGTGTCACCCCCAGCCCATCAACCCCCCCCCCCCTTTGCCACAGCACCGGCCCCGGCCCCGCCCACAACGTGAAAGTCCCCGCCCCCCCCCCCCCCCCCGGACGCGATCGCACCACCACCCCTTCTTTAGGGCCCCTCCGGGCCCTCAACCGCACTCCCCCAGTCTCCATGCCCCCGAGATCTGAGATGTGCCGAACGACCCCCAGGGGCTTTGGGGCACTGCGGCACCAGCAGAACGGGCTCACGGGGCAGCGGAGTCGGTCCCGGTGTGGGACACGCACGCGCGGGTCCCAGAACAGCGTGGCTCGGACGCGCATGGCAAAAGTGCCCCCACCCACCCCTCCCCCGCTCCTTCTGTGGCTGACCTGCCACTACCCCAAAGTCCAATGGCAGGGGGCTCATGGGGCTGCAGCCGCGTATGGCGGCGAGAAGGAGCATAGTAGATTGGTTGCCAGCCCAACTGCCAAATGAAAAAGGACAGGCCCCATTTCCATCAGCCTTGCCTTCCCTTTCTGGTTCAAAAGGTATGCGCCCGGGATTATCAGCTCATCTGCGGGCATCGTCAGGTCTGCAGGTGATTTTTCATGGAAGGGCATACGCCATGGACCTGGTGTGCTAGTACACCGGAAGGGGAGGGGTATTTTTGTACGGGGATTATTTCGCTGCGGAAAATTTCGGCGGGAAAAAATTTCCCCATCCTTGCAAATCCCAAAGCTCACACTGCCTCACCCAAACACTGCACTGCCAAAGCCCCCAGATTTCGCCAGGGGAACATTTCGCCACCTTCATTAAAGACGAAACGTGCCCACGAAATTATGCCCGCCCGAAATTATCCCCCCCCCTCTGTATTCAAAGGGGGAAGGGGGGGGTGCTGGTGAGGGCTGTGAGGCCTCTGTGGCCCCAGCTCCTCTGCATCGTGACTCACTCGTTGATTCACATGTGAGTCGTGTGAATGAAGATGCCCGGTCCACAGGGCCAGAAGCGCCAGGGTCGCCCCGATTCCTCATCCCCCCTCCCCCCCTCCACGCGCACTCCCATTGCAAAGCGCCTGCACTGTGTCCAGGTCCAACATGACCGGGCCACCCCCGGGTAGCCCAGTGGATGGCGTCAGTGATTCAGGCGGCCCCAACAGCCCCGTGGTCCCCATTGTTCCTTTGGAAAATGAAGTGCTGATGGACCAGTCCAATGGAGGTGTGCCGCGTTCCACTGCCTGACTTGAACCTCTGCCCGTGACACAAATCAAGCCCGTCCCCCGATTTGTGATCACGCGCTCGGGCGGCGAGGGAGTCCATTACCCTCCGCAGGTCTGCGGCATTCTACCCCAGTCCTACAGAGCCCTCACGAACCATCTGCACCCCCTTCCTCCCGCGGTGTGTCCGTGAAGGGGCGCGCATGATATGATGTCGGCCCTGTGTGCCCCTGGTGGCCATTCCTTACCGACTCCCCGGGAGGCCGGGGGGGGGGGGTCCGCCAACCAGTGGGCCCCTGAGGCATTCTTTCCATCTGTCAGGGAGCGCAGGGGAACGGGCACCCAGAGGGCCAACCCTGGGGCCCCTGCAGCGCAGCATCAGGGTTTGCCTGTGCCCAGGGGATCCGCCAACCAGTGGGCCACCACTGGGGCCCCTGAGGCGTCCTGTGGAAGTGCCAGTGCACGCAGGGGATCGGGCACCCAGAGGGCCAACCCTGGGGCCCCTGCAGCGCAATATCGTTGGTCGCCTGCGCGCAGGGGATCCAGCACCCAGTGGGCCACCACTGGGGCCCCTGAGGCGCACTGTGGAAAGGAGGAGAAGGTGGTGGTCCAGGAAAGGGAATGAACCACCGACAAAACCGTGGGCAGACCCAAGGACGACGGCGTGGTCACTGTGCAACGTAAATAAACTGGGACATCACGCAGGCACACAGGCCACCCGCGTCAACCATAACGGAGCACACGCCACCTGCGAAGCGCATGCTACTCGCGACCATCAAAGAACGCGTCATCCACACGCACGACCCACAGAGTGGTGGAGCGCATGGGGTGGACGGCCGGTACAACGCAGGAAGGAGTGGGGCACCTGGGCCTCACGCACGCAGAAACGCAGTGAGGCAAGTTGTGGACGACCGGAGGGCGGAGGTGCATGGGCAGCAAAAATCGTCAAACGGCGCCCGCAACAACCAGCACAACCTCGGCACGCCAACTACTGGGCACCGCTAACGCACAAACGGCACCCACCACAACCAGCACAGCCCTGGCATACCAACCACTGGGCTCCGCGAACGTGGAAACGACACCAGCAGGAGCACCGGCCGCAGTGGCTGACAAAACGCAGTGACCCGACGCAACATGCGAAGGGAAGAACGGATGACTGTCCAGGGCTCCGTAAAGAAACAGCAACCCAACGGATTGTCACACAGGGGGGCGCATTTGGGGAGCCAACCCCCCCCCCCCCCCTCGCACATCAGAATGATTTTCCTCAGGGGAAGTGAAATTTACTGAAGAGACCTGAAATTGGACACCAATTTGAGGTACACGAACTTTTGTTTGGCATCTGACCCCCCTCACAGGGTGTGTGTGCCATTGAGGCTGCGTGAGTGTATTTCCGGGTGTACATACGTGTTCGCCTTTTGAGGAGGGAAGCCTCGGCGCAAGGATGGAGGGGTGTGGGTGTCGGGGCGCCCCCCCCGGTCCACAGTAGTCTGTGCCCTGAACATGGGTGGGTCCACACACCGTCAGCCCCCCTGTCCTGCCGTCCCCACGCTCTTCGTGCCTCTCAGAGGGCAATGAGGGTTGTAGTGGCGGGCGCCCCCTTGGTCCTTGGGGGACTAAGTGGCCAACCTGCACTTTCCCCCATATTTCGCTGACCGAGACCCCAGGCGTTGGTGTGAGTTGTGTAGCGAACGGCCACTCGTCTTCGGTGCGCGCGTTGCGTACGTTTTTGCACCTGCGGTGCATTCATTTCATTGTCTTGGCCCGTCTTCTTATGGACATGTTGCGTTTTGAGGGAAAGCAGGCGTAGCTGGACACTCTGGGCCGTGCAGGCCCGCGTGGTCCCTCGTGCGAGTGGGGCCGACTGCATGCGTCGTCGGATACCCACCCGAAGGGCTGCAGGTCGGTGCCAGTCACTGCAACGGTGCACTTTGGGAGTCAGAAGCCCCTGGCCCTGTGTCACATTTGCCGTGCCAGTGGTGGAGACCATCTTTTGAACCCTCACGTGAAGGCTGCGTGCGCCGGCAGTGGAGTGGACGCCCTGGGGGCAGAAGCAGCAGTTGTGAGCAGAGGGACAAGTGTCCCACTCTCAACTTCCAAAACATGTCTGCGGACAGGCGATGTGGGCGAACTCCTCCCCAATCCCCAAACGGCTACGCTTACTGAGCCTTTATGGCAGCCCCCCGCCAAAAGGGGCCCCTCCGGTCACTTTTAGTTTGGGGAGGAGTTGGCATCATACACTGAGAAGGCGGCCGCCCTGTGGGGAATGGGGTACAGAATCAGCTGACCATGGCGTGGCCAACTTCATTTTGCCCATGGGACCACTGATGGCGCCAACTCTCGCAGCTCACATCTCCGGGGACCCTCCCCCCCCCTCCCCCAATCTGTGTAGCCCCGCCCCACACTTAAGGGATGACTGCTGCTGTCCGCATTCGACTGCTGCTGGTGATAGCTTAATAAATGAGCACAGCTGTGACGTCCTGCAAACCTATGACAGCGCAACATTCCACTCCGTGCAGGCGTTCAAGGAGCTGCTGAAGTGGGAGGCGAGGGCACGTCACAACAACCTCCAGCACAAGCCCAGCAGTGGGGAATTAAAGGTGCGCTGTCCACCTGTTACACCCTGAGCATCTCTCTCCATCCTTCATTGTCCCTCTCTGTCCCTCTGCGGCCCTCTTCCACCCTCTCCATCCCTCTGCAATCAATTTGTATGTGCCCGTGCGCGCGGGGAGGGGGGGCGCGCAGCAGGCGGGTGTGTGCGGGTGGAGCGCGCATGCGACGCTGCAGGAGCCTGTGGAGTGGGCGGATGGCCTTGCCTGGGCCCCCCGGAAGCCAGAATCTCGAGTTTTTGGCGCGTGTGGCAGTGCGAGACCTTTCCAATGATTTTGGAGCCTTTTTTTCGAGGGCTGAGGAGTGTGGTTGAAGGTTGTGAGTGCTTCTCAAGGATTGGTCTCGGGGGTGGAAGTTTGTGGAGGAATTGAGGGTTGTCCAGGGCAGTAGAAGGCGGTTGGGGATGGTCCGGGGTTGTTGAGGGGGCAATTTTGTATTTCAAAGCACAGCACTATTTGCAGTTACAGGAATCCCTGTGCACCATTTTGGCGCACCCAGGTGCAGCGCTGAGGTTCTGAAATGCCACGGTGATTCTTGGTACGTTGAAACACATTTTGACATGTCATTTTTTTTGTTTTTGGAAGGGCAGGGGAGACTCACTCCTTTGAATCTGAGGATCTGCATCTCTCTGGAGGTGCTGCAGCCAACAACTGGCCCCCAATTCCTTCTTCGGGCTCTGCCACGCGCTTTTGTAAATGCCGCTCCATTTCCACTCTCTGTGCCCTCAATTCTCTTTACCCTCAAGCGGACTGCTGTTCGATGCAAGCCGCAGTACCTGTGCACCTGATGTAAAATGCAAACCACGCTAACTGCGCGCACTGAACGTAGTGGCATGGGTCCATGACCCAAGTGCAATCATCTCACGTCCAGAAGAATCAGATTGAAGAATCGAAGAACTATGTGGGGCTTTGGCATTGAACCGGCTGTTGTCTTCGCTTGAAATGCGCTTCAATTTCTCAAGACTTTTTGGATGCCTGGGATCGTTCATTGTCCTTTTGGGATGGTCGTACAATAGTCTCCATGTTTCGCGCGAGACTCAACACCGCTCTGCCGCCCCCTGAACAAGAAGGGCTATCTGGATCGAGAGTCTTCAGTCACACATTCTTCATTCGACTTCTGGTTCAAAAGGTATGCACCCAGGACCATTAGTTCATCTGCGAGCATCTGCAGGTGAGTTCTCATGGAAGGGCATGCGCCATGGACCTGTTGTGCTCAGAATTCAATGGGGGAAGGGGGCGGGGTGTTGGTGAGGGCTGTGAGGCCTCTGTGGCCCAGCTCCTCTGCATCGTTGCTTACTCATTGATTCAGACTTGCCGATGGAGCTGGGACCTGTCTTTTTTGTTTTTTTTTTTCATTTGGCACTTGGGCTCTGTGCCCCTCCGCAATTGTTGATGACCTCAGCAGCCCGTTAGAGGGGTGTTGCGGCCATTGTTGCACCCTCGTGCCCCATCAGTCAACTGGGGGCAGTAGCAGTCATGTTGTTTTGCACGTGATTTTTGGAGTGTGCTTCTGTTGGTGGTGAAGCAAGTTGTCGGTATTCGACCCCGCTGCTTCTGTGTCTCACCCTGTCTAAGCTACTACTACCATTGGTGTTCATGTTGTGTCCTGTGCAACCCTTCTGATGCCTCTTCTCGCAATGCTTGTTTGTGTTGCTGAAGGATTGTAGTCCAGGCGCCTCGATGGTGCTTTGGGACAATTGGGACATGGGCGCAAAGGGAGCCACAAGAGACCCACAATGGCATTCAGTGACCACAGAGACACTAATCAGGGGTACCCACTGGAGGCTATGTGGGAGGAGGAGTTGGGGGATAGGCACAAAGGGTCAAGAATACTTCTGCTGCTTGATTTTGTTATTTTTTTGGGGGGGCACTTCCTACTGGTGCTGAGATTGCATCTGCTGTATTGCTGGTGCTGAAACTGCTGCTTGGCTGCTTGCAACGAAGTGTGTCTGAGAGGTCCCAGGTGTAGAACCAAGTGTATACTTGATGCCCATCCTGGGTACTTTGGCAGGATTCAGGTTCAAGGGCATGCCGGGCGACAATTATCATAATTATGGTTGCAAGTTTAGATGCCACGTCTGCTGTTTGCAATTTGCAATGCGGCTTCACAAGAACTGTCACGGGAATCAAGTGCCCATGCACTGAATGACACGATATGTGGCACACAAAGTAAGCAGCATGACAGTATGGCTTACCTGTAAGCCCAGTGTTTTGTTTGGCGCAGACACATGTGCTTTTGGCACCGTGTTTTTCCTGGTGCTAGCCCTCTCCACCTCACTGGTGGTACTGTTTGTGTCACAATCTATCTTTCAAGTTGTTGGATGCAGAATGCTTCAACTGTTGAAAAATGCAACCATCAGTGCCCATTTTGTAAAGGCAAAGTGCATGCACCCTCAGGACCCTTTTCGGTGCTAGCTGCACTGGGAAATGTGCTGTGTAGGGGTCGTGTGCATCACTTCGACATCTCCAGTGTTCCAATACATTTTTCCGGCCGTCCATTTTACCAATGCATATGCTGTGTACTATGTTCTGTAGCAGGTGTTGATGAAGGGTGTTGGTGCTGATGCAAGTTGTTTTCAGTATTGCTTTGCACTGTTGGCATGTATTCTCATGATCAGATGGTGATGTGATTATTGCCATACTCTTCTGTATTCGTTCATCCGGCCAGTCAATAAGTGCCCTCTGACTTTTCCTCTAGCAGCAACTTCTGGTCACAGTCCAGGATTTTTCATCTCCTTGGCCACAAGTTTCTGGTGTCTGTCTTGTCGATATTTGGGCTGGGCCTCATTCTTGTTGTGTGAATGCTGAATACGCCTGACCTGTCTGATGTCACGTGCCATTTTTCCGATCAAATCTCATCATTTACAGCAAGACTACATCAGCTCTGTGAAATCTGCAGCATTCCAACCACTGAGTTCTTCAACTCGTTGGACTTTTCTGCTGTGGTCCTGTTTACATAGCGACTAATGTTCCGAAAATTGCTGTTCCAGTTTGGGTACACCCTTAACAAACAAACTTGCAAAGGTCAGGGCGGTGTGGAGGCAAATCAATGAGAGGAAAGCATGCCTCACTTGCCAAGATTCATGATTTTTCATGGTAGAAGTGATGCTGGCCACTGTCAGTGGCGGGAAGCATTGCCTGTGACAGTGCCTGTGTTTGTGCTTCGTCTCCAATGGGCAAAAGTTTCGGAGTTCTGTGTCTGGTATGTCGAACAAAATTCAGCATCTGACACATTTTGCCAATTTCAGCAGATGGAAACATTGCTTGCACTGTTGCTTGTGTGTCTGCCCCCCATCAGCCAAGGGTGAAAAGCTGCAGTGTTTTGCTACCCCGTTGATCCAGTCAATTCCAATTTTTTTGGGGCGGGGGGGGGGGGTGAAAGAGCTGAGACAAATGAGGTCACCCAGTCCCATTCCAAGCCAATGCGACCCAAACCGGGCAAGGACAATTCATGGGTACACGAATCCACTGATGTTTTGTTTTGATGGGATGCAAACCACATAACGATGTGGTTTTGTGATTGTGCCTACCAAACCCCCCCCCTTTTGTACCAAAAACCCCCCGTTTTGAACCAAACCCCCCCCGTTTTGTACCAACCCCCCCCCCCCCCCGCCAGATCCCAAAAAACCCCCCAAAATGTACCCGAAAACCCCCCGTTTGTACCAAAAAACCCCCCTACTGACCTCGCTCGAATGGACCCCCACAAAACCAATACGCACTACCAGAAGCACCCTTTCTACCAACACGCCACCTGCCTTCCCCACGTGTGCTACATTTGTTGACCGCTGTGTACCGAAAAGCCAACTTGGTTGCCCCCTTTCGTACCAAAAAAAAAACCCTAGGATGGGTTACCTCGGGGTTTCTTCCTTTCCACCAGTTACAACTTTTAGCTCCACCATTGGGCCGTCTTTTCTGGGGTGAAAATTTCCATTGCAGCTGTTTGCTGCTTTTCTTATGGTGCCATCTGCTCTTTCGTAGCTTTGCTGTTGCACATTTAATCCTGCAGCCCCCCCCCCCCCCCCCCGCAGTTCTGTTCTAGGAATTCATCCGCGATGGGTTGCTTCTTTTTCCGCGGGCTCAACCCTAGGTCAGCCCCCTACAGCCCCCCCCCCCCCCCCGTGCTGCAGCCATCTGTACATATTTCCAGTCCCAAAACAGCCACCTCCTGTGAGCAATATGCAAGAAACACAGCATCTAATGAAGGTGAGATCCAGCAAACCACTGAGATTAGACTGTACAATTGTTCTGTCGTTTTCCACAATGATCCCTCAGAAGTCTGGTGGCAGATCTGACATGAATGTACCAACCGCCCCCCCCCCCCCTCCAAAAAAATGCACCAGGAACCCCCCCGGAATGTACCCTCCCCATTTTATACCAAAACCCCACCCGAAATGTACCAAAAGACCTCCTGGAATGTACCAAAAAGCCTCTGTACAACTCCCCAAAATGTATGAAACCCCCCGGGGGGGGTTTCTACTTCATTTTTGGGAGGTTTTGGGAACATTTTAGCCGCGGAGTTTTTGGTTAAATGTGTCGACCAAAATGGGCCGAGTTTGCGTTCCTAGTTTGACCGAAATCGGGCGTCTTGGCGCCCCAATAATGGCCAAAATTCGCGAAAATCAGCCGTCCCGGGGCCCAAAGTGGCCGACTCCAGGTTAGGGTTAGGGTTAGGGTTAGGCGGCCCGAAATGAACCAACATCGGCCCCCTGGCCGCCTCTAATTTTACTGAAACTAACCGTTTTGGCGCCCCGGTGTCAACCAGAATGGGCCGAGTTAGCGTCCCAAGGTTGACAGAAAACGGGCGTCTTGGCGCCCCAAAAATGGGCAGAATGGGCGAAAATCGGCCGTCCCAGGGCCCAAAGTGGCTGACTCGGCGGCCCGAAATGAACCAAACTTGGCCCACCGACTGCCAGAATTGTGGGCAAAATTGACCGTTTGAGCCCTCCTGTGTCAACCAAGACAGGCCCAGCTAGTGTTCCAAGTTTGACCGGAATTGGGTGTCTTGGCGCCCGGAAATTGGCCCAAAATTGGCGAAAAGCGGCTGTCCCGGGGCCCAAAGTGGCTGACTTGGCGGCCCGAAATGAACGAAAATTGGCCCACCGACCGCCTCCAATTTGATCAAAATTGACCGTCTTTGCGCTGATGTGTCAACCAAGATGGCCCGAGTTAGCGTTCCAAGTTTTACCGAAATCGGGCGTCTTGGCGCCCCAAAAAAGGCCAAAATTGGCCAAAATTGGCCGTCCCGGGGTCCAAAGTGGCTGACTCGGCGGCCCAAAATGAACCAAAATTGGTCCACCGACCGCCTCCGATTTGACCAATATTGACCGTTTTTGCGCTCCTGTGTCAACCGAGATGGGCCAAGTTAGCGTTCAAAGTTTGACCGAAATCAGGTGTCCTGGCACCCCAAAGATGGCCAAAATTGGCGAAAACCGACTGTACGGTGGCCCAAGGTGGTTGACTCGGCGGCCCGAAATGAACCAAAATTGGCCCACCGACCGCCTCCAATGTGACCAACATTGACCGTTTTTGCACTCCTGTGTCAACCAAGATGGGCCACGTTAGTGTTCCGAATTTGACCAAAATAGGGCGGCTTGGCGCCCGGAAATGGCCAAATTTTGCAAAAATCGGCCGTCCTGGGGCCCAAAGTGGCTGACTCGGCGGCCCCGAAATGAACCAAAATTGGCCCACCGACGACCTCCTAAGTGACCAAAATTGACGGTTTTTGCGCTCCTTTGTCAACCACGATGGGCTGAGTTAGCATTCAAAGTTTGACCGCAATTGGGCGTCTTGGCGCCCCAAAAATGGGCAAAATTGGCGAAAATCGGCCGTCCCGGGGCCCAAAGTGGCTGTCTCGGCAGCCCAAAATTAACCAAATTTGGCCCACCGACCGCCACAAATGTGGCCAAAAGTGACCGTTTGAGCGCCCCTGTGTCCACCAAGACAGGCCCAGCTAGCGTTCCAAGTTTGACGGACATCGGGCGTCGTGGCGCCCCAAAAATGGCCAAAAATTGGTGAAAATCGGCCGCCTCGGGGCCCAAAGTGGCTGACTCGGCGGCCCAAAATGAACCCAAATGGGCCGGCCGACCGCCTGCAATTTGACCACAATTGACCTTCTTTGCGCTCCTGTGTCAACCAACATGGGCCGTGTTACCGTTCAAAGGTTGACCGAAATCGGGCGTCTTGGCGCCCGAATAATGGCCAAAATTGGCGAAAATCGGCCGTCCCGGGGCCCAAAGTGGCTGACTCGGCGGCCCGAAATGAACCAAAATTGGCCCACCGACCGCCTCGAATTTGACGGAAAATTCGCCGTCTTTGCGCTGCTGTGTCAACCAAAATGGGCCGAGTTGGCGTTCGGAGTTTACCAAAATGGGGCGTCTTGGCACCCCAAAAATGGCCAAAATCGGCCGTCCCGGGGCCCAAAGTGGCTGACTCGGCGGCCCGAAATGAACCCAAATTGGTCCACCGACCGCCTCCAATTTGATCAAAATTGACGGTTTTTGTGCTCTTATGTCAACCAAGATGGACAGAGTTAGTGTACCAAGGTTGACTGAAATCGGGCGTCTTGGCGCCCCAAAAATGGCCAAAATTGGCGAAAATCGGCCGTCCCGGGGCCCAAAGTGGCTGACTCGGCGGCCCGAAATGAACCAAAATTGGCCCACCTACCGCTTCCCACTTGACCAAAGTTGACCGTTTTTGCGCTCCTGTGTCAACCAACATGAGCTCAGTTAGCGTTCAAAGTTTGACCAAATTCGGGCATCTTGGCGCCCCAAAACTGGGCCAAATTGGCGTAAATCGGTCGTCGCGGGGCCCAAAGTGGTTGCCTCGACGGCCCGAAATGAACCAAAATCGGCCCACCGACCGCCTCCAATTTGGACAACATTGACCGTTTCTGCGCTCCTGTGTCAACCAAGATGGCCCGAGTTAGCGTTCCAAGTGTGACCGCAATTGCGCGTCTTGGCGCCTGAAAAATGGCCAAAATTGGCCAAAATCGGCCGTCCCGGGGGCCCAAAGTGGCTGACTCGGCGGACCAAAATGAACCAAAATTGGCGCACCGACGCCCTCCCACTTGACCAAAATTGGCCGTTTTCTGCGCCCCTCTGTCAACCAAGAAGAGCTCAGTTAGCGTTCAAATTTGACCAAATTTGGGCGTCTTGGCGCCCTAAAAAAGGGGAAAATTGGCGTAAATTGGCCGTCTCGGGGCCCGAAGTGGCTGCCTCGGCGGCTCGAAATGAACCGCCACCGGGGCTTGCGAACCGCCACTACGGCGCGCTAACCGCCACCAGGGCCCGCGACCGCCACCAGGGTGAGCGAACCGCAACCGGGGGCCGCGAACCGCCACCGGGGCGCGGGAAAGGCCACCGGGGGGCGGGTAGTACCACTAGGGCGCGCGAACCACTAGCTAGGGGTGCAAACTGCCACTAGGGTGCACGAACCGCCACTGGGGCGCGCGAATCGCCACCGGGGCGTGCGAACCGCCGCCAAGGCGCGCAAACTGCCACTACGGCGGGGCGAACCGCTAATAGGGCGCGCGAACGCCACCAGGGCGCGCAAACCGCCACCAGGGCGCACGAACCGCTACCGGGGTGCGGGAACCGCCACCAATGTGGGCGAACCGCCACCAGGGCGCGTCAACCGCCTCTACGGCGCGCAAACTGCGACCAGGGCGGGCAAACCACCACCGGGGCGCGCAAACAGCCACCGGAGCGCGTGTAGCACCATTAGGGTGCGCCAACCACCACCTAGGGGCGCAAACCGCCACCAGGGCGCGCCAACTGCCACCGGGGCACGCGAATCGCCACCATGGCGCGCGAACCGCAACCGGGGCTCGCAAATCGCCACTACGGCGCGCGAACCGCCAATGGGGCGCGCGAACGCCACCAGGGCGCGCATACCGCAACCGGGGCGCGCATACCGCCACCGGAATGCGCGAACCGCCACCAAGGTTCACAAATCGCCACCAGGGCGCGCGAACCGCCTCTACGGCGCGCGAACCGCGACCAGGGCTCGCGAACCGCCAGAGGGGCGCGCGAACGGCCACCAGGACAGGCAGACTGCCACCAGGGACCGCAAACCTCCACCACGGCCTGAAAACCGCCACCGGGGCGCGCGAACGGCCTCTAGGGCGCGCGAACCACCACCTAGGTGCTCGAACCGCCACCAGGGCGCGCACACCGCCACCGGGGCGCGCGAACCGCGAACCAGGGCATGCGAACCGCTGCAAGGGCGCGCGAACCGCCATAAGGGCGTGCGAACCGCCACCAGGGCGCGCGAACCGCCACCAGGGCGCATGAACCACCACCGGGGCGCGCGTAGCATCACTAGGGCGCGCAAACCACCACCTAGGCGCGCGAACCACCACCAGGGCACGCGAACGGCCACTGGGGCGCGCGAACCGCTGCCAGGGCACGCGAGCCGCCACCAGGGGGCACAAACCGCCACCAGGGGGCGCGAACCGCCAGCGGGGCGCGCGAACCACCACCTAGACGCGCGAACTGCCACCAAGGCGCGCGAACCGCCACCAGGGAGCACGAACCGCCACCACGGCGCAAAGACCACCATCAGGGCGCAAGAACCGCTATCGGGGGGCGCGAACTAACTATTAGGCGGTCAAACCGCCACCAGGGCGCGCAAAACACCACCGGGGTGCGCGAACCGCCACTACGGCGCGCGAACCGCTTCCAAGGCACGTGAACCACCACCGGGGTGCGCATACTGCCACCGGAATGCGCGAACCGCCGACCAGGTTCACAAATTGCCACCAGGGCGCGCGAACCGCCTCTACGGTGCGCGAACCGCCACCGGGGCGCGCGAACAGCTAGCGGGGCGCTTGTAGCACCATTAGGGCGCACCAACAACCACCTAGGCGCGCAAACCGCCACCAGGGCGCGCCAACTGCCACCGGGGCGCGCGAATCGCCACCAAAGCGTGCAAACCGCAACCGGGGCCCGCAAACCGCCACTACGGCGCGCGAACCGCCAATAGGGCGCGCGAGCGCCACCAAGGCGCCCAAACCGCCACCGGGGCGCGCATACCGCCACCGGGGTGCGCGAACCGCCACCGGGATGCACAAACCGCCACCTGGGCGCGCGAACCGCCTCTACAGCACGCGAACCGCGACAAGGGCGCGCGAACCGCCACAGGGGCGTGCGAACCGCCACCAAGACGCGCAGACTGCCACCAGGGAGCACGAACCTCCACCACGGCGTGAAAGCAGCCACCAGGGCGCGCGAACGGCCTCCAGGGCGCGCGAACCACCACCTAGACGCTCGAATCGCCACCACGGCGCGCACACCCCCACCGGGGCGCGCGAACCGCGAACCAGGGCATGCGAACCGCTGCAAGGGCGCGCGAACCGCCATAAGGGCGTGCGAACCGCCACCAGGGCGCGCGAACCGCCCCCAGGGCGCATGAACCACAACCGGGGCGCGCGTGGCACCACTAGGGCGCGCGAACCACCACCTAGGCGCGCGAACCACCACCAGGGCACGCGAGCGGCCACTGGGGCGCGCGAACTGCTGTTAGGGCACGCGAACCGCCACCACGGGGCACAAACCGCCACCGGGGGGCGCGAACCGCCAGCGGGGCGCGCGAACCACCACCTAGGCGCGCGAACCGCCGCCAAAGTGCGCGAACCGCCACCAGGGCGCGCGAACCGCCACAGGGGCGCGCGAACCGCCACCAAGGCGCGCGAACCGCCACCAGGGAGCACGAACCGCCACCACGGCGCAAAGACCGCCATCAGGGCGCAAGAAACGCTATCGGGGCGCGCGAACTAACTATTAGGCGGTCAAACCGCCACCAGGGCGCGCAAAACACCACTGGGGCGCGCGAACTGCCACTATGGCGCGCGAACCGCTTCCAAGGCACGCGAACCACCACCGGGGTGCGGGACCCGCCATGAGGGCGTGCAAAGCGCCACCAGGGTGCGCGAACCGCCAATAGGGCGCGCGAATGCCACCAGGGCGCGCAAACCGCCACTGGGGCGCGCATACTGCCACCGGGGTGCGCGAACCGCCACCGGGATGCACAAACCGCCACCTGGGCGCGCGAACTGCCTCTGCAGCACGCAAACCGCGACCAGGGCGCGCGAACCGCCACAGGGGCGCGCGAACCGCCACCACGACACGCAGACTGCCACCAGGGAGCACAAATCTCCACCACGGCGTGAAAACAGCCACCGGGGCGCGCGAACCGCCTCCAGGGCGCGCGAACCACCACCTAGGTGCTCGAACCGCCACCAGGGCGCGCACACCGCCACCGGGGCACGCGAACCGCGAACCAGGGCATGCGAACCGCTGCAAGGGCACGCGAACCGCCATAAGGGCGTGCGAACCGCCACCAGGGCGCGCGAACCGCCACTAGGGCGCATGAACCACCACCGGGGCGCGCATAGCACCACTAGGGCGCGCGAACCACCACCTAGGCGCGCGAACCACCACCAGGGCACGCGAGCGGCCACTGCGGCGCGTGAACCGCTGCCAGGGCACGCGAACCGCCACCAGGGGGCACAAACAGCCACCGGGGGGCGCGAACCGCCAGCGGGGCGCGCGAACCACCACCTAGGCGCGCGAACCGCGACCAAAGTGCGCGAGCCGCCACCGGGGCGCGCGAACCGCCACAGGGGCCCGCGAACCGCCACCAAGGCGCGCGAACCGCCACCAGGGAGCACGAACCGCCACCACGGCGCAAAGACCGCCATCAGGGCGCAAGAAACGCTATCGGGGCGCGCAAACTAACTATTAGGCGGTCAAACCGCCACCAGGGCGCGCAAAACACCACAGGGGCGCGCAAACCGCCACTACGGCGCGCGAACCGCTTCCAAGGCACGTGAACCACCACCGGGGTGCGGGACCCGCCTTGAGGGCGTGCAAACCGCCACCAGGGTGCGCGAACCGCCAATAGGGCGCGCAAACCGCCACCGGGGCACACGTAGCACCGGTAGGGCACGCAAACCACCACCTAGGCAAGCAAACTGACACTAGGGCACACGACTCGCCACCGGGGCGCGCGAACCGCCACCAAGGTGCGCAAACCGCAACCGGGGTGCGCGAATCGCACCAGGGTGCGCGAACCGCCACCGGGGCGCGGGATCCGCCACCGGGGCACGCAAACCGCCGCGGGGAGGCGCAAACCACCAATACGGTGCGCGAACCGCCACCAGGGCACGTGAATCGTCACCAAGGCGCGCCAAGTGCCACCGGGGCGCACAAACCGCCACTAGGGAGCGCGATCCGTCACCGGGGCGCACAAACCGCTGCAAGGGCGCGCGAACCGCCACCACGGAGCACGACCCGCCAACAGGGAGCACGAACCGCCACCAGGGCGGGCAAACCGCCACCAGGGCGCGCGTAGCAGCACTAGGCCACGCGAACCACCACCTAGGCGCGCGAACCGTCACCAGGGCACGCAAACGGCCACCGGGTCGCGCGAACCGCCATCAGGGCGTGCGAACCGCCACCAGGGAGCGCAAGCCGCCACCAGGGCGCGCGAACCGCCATTGGGGCGCGCGAACCGCCACTGTAGCGCGCGAACCGCAACCTAGGTCGCGTGAACCGTCACCGGGGCGCGCCAACCGCCACTTGCGGCGCGCGAACCGCCACTGTAGCGCGCGAACCGCCACCAGGATGCGTGAACCGTCACCGGGGCGCGCCAACCGCCACTTGGGCGCGCGAACCGCCACTAGGGCGCGCCAACCGCCACCAGGGTGCGCGATCCGTCAATGGGGCGCGCGAACCGCCACAGGGGCGCGCGAACCGCTGCCAGGACGCGCGAACCGCCACCAGGGGGCACGAACCGCCACCGGGGCGCGCGAACCGCCAGCGGGGCACGCGAACCACCACCTAGGGGCGCAAACCGCCACTAGGGCGCGCGAACCGCCAGCGGGACGCGCGAACCGCCACTACGGCACACGAACTGCCACCAAGGCACACGAACCGCCACCGGGGCGCGCGAACCGCCACCGGGGCGCACGAACCTCCACCAGGGCACACGGACCGCCACCAGGGCGCGCCAACCGCCACCATGGCACGCGAACCACCAGTACGGCGGGCGAACCGCCACCGAGGCGCGTGAACCGCCACTATGGCGCGTTAATCACCACCAGGGAGCGCGAACCGCCGACGGGGCGCGTGAACCGCCACCAGGGCGCGCAAACCGCCACTAGGGTGCGTGAATCGCCACTCGGAGGCGCGAACCCTCACTGGGGCGCGCAAACCGCCACTAGGGCGCACAAACTGCCACCAGCGCACGCGAACCATCACCGGCAGCGCACGCGAACCACCACCGGGGCGCGCAAAACGCCATCAGGATGTGCAAACCGCCACCAGGGCGCGCGAACCGCCACCAGGGCGCGCAAACCGCCACCGGGGCGCGCGTAGCACCAGTAGGGCGCGCAAACCACCACCTAGGCGCGCAAACTGCCACCACGGCGCGCGAATCGCCACCGGGGCGCACGAACTGCCACTAAGGTGCGCGAACCGCCACCGGGGTGCGCGAATCACACCAGGGCGCGCGAACCGCCATCGGGGCGCGGGATCCATTAGCGGGGCACGTAAACTGCCACTGGGGGACGCAAACCGCCAACATACTTTCATAGTTTTCTTCAGCCAATACATCGCAAAATGGGCATATTGCTTTTCAAATCTTCTGCAGGCAGCGTGAAGATCGTGATCGCGAAGTTACCGGCGGTTACGCTGTTTACAAATTTGAACTACCATTTCGGATTTACTGGGTATTTGGAGCACATGAAGGAACCATTCTGTCTCTTGAAAGCAATCCTTATCATCTCCCATCCCTACTGGCCACCAAATGGTCTCAGCAAGCAATCAAACGGTAAGAAACAGTTGAAACGCACGTTGAAGCACACCTTGTGGGACATTGAAAGTCAAATTGTAGTTCATCTCGCGGTTCAACCAGTTCTGGGAAAATTGGACCTCATAAAATCCTAGGTGATGGCGCGTGAACGGCTACCAGGGCACGTGAATCGTCACCGAGGCCCGCCAACTGCCTCCGGGGCGCACAAACCGCCACTAGGGAGCGCGATTCGTCACCGGGGCGCGCGTACCGCTGCAACGGCGCGCGAACCGCCACCAGGGAGCACGACTCGCCACCAGGGCGCGTGAACCGCCACGAGGGCGCGTCAACCGCCACCGGGGCGCGCGTAGCACCACTAGGGCGCGCGAACCACCACCTAGGCGCGCGAACCGCCACCAGGGCATGCGAACGGCCACCGGGACGTGCCAACCGCCATCAGGGCGTGCGAACCGCCACCAGGACACGCAAAGCGCCGAGAGGGCGTGCGAACCGCCACTGGGGCGCGCGAACCGCCACTATGGCGCGCGAACCGCCACCAAGGCGCGCCAACCGCCACCAGGGCGCGTGAACCATCTCCAGGGCGCACCAACCGCCGCTGGGGCGCGCGAACCGCCACCAGGACACGCCAAACGCCACCAGGGTGCCCGATCCGTCAATGGGGCGTGCAAACCGTCACAGCGGCGCGCGAACCGCTAGCGGGACGCGCGAACCGCCACTACGGCGCACAAACCGCCACAAAGGCACGCAAACTGCCACCGGGGCGCACCAACTGCCACCAGGGCGGCCAACCTCCACCAGGGCGCCCGAACCGCCACCAGGGCGCGCGAACCGCAACGAAGGCACGCGAACCACCACTACGGCGGGCAAACCGCCACCGGGGCGCGCCAAACGCCACTACGGCGCGCCAACCACCACCAGGGAGCGCGAACCGTCACCAGGGCGCGCGAACCTCCACCAGGGCGCGCGAACCGCCACTAGGGCGCCCGAATTGCCACTCGGGGGCGCAAACCGTTACCGGGGCGCGCAAACCGCCACTACGGCGAGCAAACCGCCACCAGGGCACACGAACCACGGGCGGACATCTTGGTGGGGATTCACGCGCCCGGCTGGCGGTTTGCGCGCCCTGTTGGCGGTTTGCGCGGCTGGGTGCTGCTAAGCGCGCTCCTTAGGCAGTTGGCGCGCCCCAGTGGCGGTTTGCGCGCCTTGGTGGCGGTTTGCACGCCCTAATGGCGATTCGCGCACCCCAGTGGCAGTTCGCGTGCCCTGGTGGCGGTTCGCGCGCCCCTGTGGCGGTTCGCGGTCCCCCGTGGCGGTTTGCGCGCCCCCGTGGCGGTTCTAGCGCCGTGGTGGCGGTTTGCGTGCCTAGGTGGTGCCATGCGTGCCCCGGTGGCAGTTGGCGCGCCCTGGTGGCGGTTCGCGCGCCCTGGTGGCGGTTTGCACACCCTAATGGCGGTTTGTGCGCCCCGGTGGCAGTTCCCGTGTGCTGGTGGCGATTCGCGCCCTGGTGGCGGTTCTCGCGCCCCGGTGGCTGTTCTCGCGCCCCGGTGGTGGTTCGCGCGCCCTGGTGGGATTCACGCGCCCCCGCCGCGGTTCACCCTCCTTGGTGGCGGTTCGTGCGCCGCGGTGGCGGTTTGCTCGCCCTGGTGGCGGTTCACACGCTCTGATGGCGGATCGCGCGCCCCGGTGGCGGTTCGCGCGCTGTAGTGGGGGTTCGGGCGCCCCGGTGGCTGTTTGCGCGCCCTGGTGGCGGTTCGAGCGCCTAGGTGTTTCGTCGCGCGCCCCGGTCAGGGTTCACGCCCCCTGGTGGTGGTTTATTCTCCCTGGTGGTGGTTCTGGCGCCCTGGTGGCAGTTCGCGCGCCCCTGTGGCGGTTCGCGCGCCCCGGTGTCGCATCGGTCTCCCTATGGGCGGTTCGCGCCTGCTCGTGGCGGTTCGCGCGCCCTGGTGGCAGTTGGCGCGGCCCGGTGAGGGGTTACACGCCCTGGTGCAATTTGCGCACTCGGATGGCGGTTGGCGCACCTTGCTGGCGGTTCGCGCGCCCCGGTGCCGGTTCACGCAGCCTGGTGGCTGTTCGCGCGCCCTAGTGGTGCTACGCACTCCCTGGTGGCGTTTTGCGCGCCCCGGTGGCGGTTTGTGCGCCCTGGTGGCGGTTTGTGCGCCCTGGTGGCGGCTCGCGCGCCTAGGTGGTGGTTCTCGCGCCCCGGTGGCGCCTCCCGCGACCCACTGGCGCTTCGCGCGCCCCGGTGGCGGTTGGCGCGCCTAGGCGGTGGTTCACATGCCCTAGTGGTGCTATGCACGCCCCGTTGGCGGTTCGCGCGCCCTGGTGGCGGTTCATGCGCCGTAGTGGTGGGGGGTTAGGGTTAGGGTTAGGGGTAGGGTTAGGACTAGGGTCACCGAGCTGGTGAAACCAGTCTTGGTTTTATAACCCTTTTTAGTGTCTAGGGTGGACCTACCAGGTTTAGCAGCAAGCAAGCAAGCAGCAAGCAAGCAAGCAGCAAGCAAGCAGCACGCGTGAAATGGGCCAAAATCCGAACTCTGTCGTGGTGTTTTGGATTCTGCTCAAATTTTGGTGGATGATACCTATGGGTGTGAAGTACAATCACACAAAGTTTGAGCAGGAAACTCGTTGGTGGTGGCCGGGAACGGGATCCGCAGGTGGCGGACCTCAGTTTCAAAAACTGCAGTCTAGGGCCAAAAACAGTCATTTTTGGGCCGAAAAAGCCCTGGAACGCATTCAAAACGGCCAAAACGAAGGGAAACGGTGGGTACATTCACGTGCAGCTTGACTTCCCCGTGTCAATGAGCTCTTTGCGGCCCTCTAACTCCATGATATGCCGCGGAAGTGGCCCAAAAAGGCCCCCAGAAGCTCCAACTGCCGACAGCCACAAACCAAGAATAGGCCATATCTTTGGCTACATGGCTCAAAATGCGATTCCGAGGGCACCTACTCCACCTGCAACCCCCCACGTTTTGTGGTTTCCACCCCTCAGAATTGCCCAAACGGACGCCTAGACCCCAATAACTAGGCCCACTAGGCTGTGGCAAGCTGCAAGCTCAAGCCCAAACAGGTGGGTACCCAAATGGGTCAACAGGGTCCGAAAGGGGTAAAAATATGACTTTCCGCAAAAATGATCCTAGACCATGTGCGACGCTAAAACAAGTGTTTTTGGACTGTTTTGAGCTTGTGGTCGCCCATTTGGGTCCTCCAAAAATCCTCAAATGCCTTGAGAATGGGCTGTTTTGGGACCAAAAATGGGTCAAAAATTGGTCAAAATCACATTTTTCCAAACCTCATCCTAGACCATTTGGGGTGCACCAACGGGTGAAATGAGCCCATTTTCAGAAGGTTTTGGGGGAATTTGGCCCCTCAGAAGTCCAAAAAAGCCTTGAAAGTGGGCCTTGTGGTGGTGGGGCTCACTTGCAAGCTGTTTCCACTCTATCAATGGCCTTCAATGTGTGACTCATTGGTGTCCCTCACGATTCATATCTAACGTTCCTTCCCCAACGAGCTCGGTCCCAATATTCAGTCTTGATTAGGGTCACCGAGCTGGTGGAACCAGTCTTGGTTTTATAACCCTTTTTAGTGTCTAGGGTGGACCTACCAGGTTTAGCAAGCAAGCAGCAAGCAAGCAGCAAGCAGCAGGTGAAGCCGGTTCGGACCCCCGTGGCCATCTTTGGGTCACTTGGGGTGTGTATCTATGTGCCGGCAAGCCGCCATTGGCTGATATCATACTCTCCCATCCACCTGACCTAACCCGATGTGATAGTGTGATAGGTTTGGCCATTCCGGCTATGAGCGGCCATAGTCAGTACCGAGGCACCGCCAGCGGAGATTTATATATCGGAATATCAGGAATCAACAGGGTTTTTTTATCATAATGTTTCCGTAATTTTTCAGCCTTCTGTTCCGATGGTCAATGTATCGGCGACTGTCAGTTGGCTCGCGATTTTGCGGTAACCGAATGGTTAACTGTTATTTACAGATATTTTGGCGGAAACCCCGATGAAGGGTCAGATTTCATCAGTAAAGGGTTCGTTGCTTCCGCAATTTTCATATTATACACTTTCAAAATTGATCGGATTTTTTCAGACTTTCAGAATCGGATTTTCGACTTCGACATCGCTGCACTTGATATGACGAATCTCGAGTGGTCCGACATTTTTCCCCGATCACGAATCAGCCTTCCTTTTGTTAGGCCCTTCATTTGTCTTGGAGATATAGTCGAAACAAAAGTGATTCGTGAGACCATTTTGAAAGGTCATATCTCCGGCTCACGGCGAGGTATAACAATTTCGAGAATTGGGTTGGAACCGCCTTGGTCTCAACTTACTTTAGGAGGCATCAAACGCCTTTGGTGTGTACACATGCCCGATATAGCAAGGGATAATGGTCAAGAGGGTAGAAAGTGATATATAACTCTTGGACCGTGCAACCGAATATTTTATTGCGACTTTCGAGTGTACCGCATGAGTGTTGGGGTTGCATAGCAACGTTCTTTGGGTTCTTACGTATTTTTAACGTGAAGTTTTGTCCATGGAGGGACATGGCATATCATGGTGGGAGCCACTTTTTGAGGGTATGTGTTATATGCATGGTATGTGCTTCGATATGCTCACGCCCATGTTATATATCTCCGTTTGTAGGAAGATATATGGAGTCATACGTGGCAAGGGCTTCACCCATGTCCCAATGGTGAACTCCATAGCGCTAGACTAAGTCTACCGCTCATATAGTGCATGTGGGAGGGCTTACGGAGCGACCCACAAGCGCCAATATCAATTTTCCCATTTTCGCGATGCGTGCTGGGAGGAGGTCCGAAGGTGTCCCTATGCGCTCATGCGGAGATCCAAGTGGGGGGATTGTTTGCAAATGGTGCTAAGCAGGTGTGTTTTGATTCATAGGTTGATACCATGGGTGAGCGAAGCTATATACTATTGTAATTATCTTGAATTTGCTATTATTTGCATGTTTTTGACCTCATTTTATGCTCATTTTTGTATTTTATGTGCTCAACTGGTCGGCTAACAGTAAAGTGCCTAGAGATTCGTGAACTATGGTATGTTGCTTATATGTTGGCATATGCTTCGGTGTTGCACCTCACCATATGCCGGATCACGTGGTCACTTTGGCTTGGCACACGAGGCCTCACAAAATTAGGTCTCAAATTCATGAGTTGACTTGTGAAGCATGTCATGTACATAACTGGAAGGGTTTCGGAGGCAATGATGGGATATTCTTGGGCATGGACCTTTGGTCTATATCACCCTTGTATACTACTTTCCGGTTTGACACATGCATGGAGCATTTGGATATTTGCCGTATGCATTTTTGAGTACATAATTGACTTTTGGGCATAATGGTGTGATTTGCCTGATTTTGCCATGTTGTGAGGTCATCTTCATGGGGCAGTTCTCCAAGCCCATTCCACTTCAAGTCCAACCAAGGTTATGTCAGGGTAGGGCATGGTCCTGAGTGCCACTCTAGGCCATGACACGCCACCTCCCCCATTGGGCTAGGATTTAGAGGCTTGGGAGTGAACACATTTTTGGGGTTTGTGTGGTGACTTTTGACACATGGCATTTAGCCATCCTATTTGACTGGGTTCAGGGCATCATGTTGGCGAGTCAAGGGAAGATCTTGAGTCCAGGGAATGAGGGGTCTATGGCTGTGATTTTGTAAGTTTCCATCTTTCCTCAACTTTGATTGATATGTGTTCATATGCCAATTTCAGGGCTTTCTTCCTTGGTGCAATTCTTGTACATGCCCGCCACCGTGAGACGACCGGTGTGCTGAACGGAAGCCCGCAGTGTGGATTGGGTTATTGCTGTATTTGTGGGATCTGGTTGCTGTTCAGGGTTGAAGGAGGATAGTATTTTGTATATTTTTGGATTTGGAACCCTGGATTTTGATAAATGCAATCGTTGATCAGGAGCAAATCGGCAGGGGTTACACGTGGAAGGGGCACAGCAGGGGCCGGTCCTGGTAGGGACCTTCTTTATGGTAGCAGAGGCGTACCTGCTGCCCCTACCTACCGCCGACCCGGGGACTTGGGCCCTTATGAGCCCTGCCCAAGTACGCCCCGGGTGCGTATTGTGGACTCGGTGGAGAGCACGCCGGAAGTTGAAGCCCGAAGAGAAGTACGACGTTCGGGAAGAGGAGGACTTGACATGGAGGACCTGGTCTCCATGTGTGAGCGTCGCTGCCGAAAGGCATGCAACCTCCGCCCCGCCGCGGAGGACTCTGAGGAGGCCTGCCATTCAGGCAGCAGTGGAGGACGGGCCCGGCGCTACCGGAAGCGCGGGTCACCCTAGCCTGCGGCAGAGGACGCCAGGGCTATGGATACGGACCCCAGCCCAGTAAGGCTGTGGGAATCCGAGGGGCACTCCGATGGCTATCGGACCTGCTTCCCCTCGGAGACGGAGGAGATGTCCGCGCCGACCGCCAGGGCGCATACGGCCCCCGAGCCCGCCCTGAAGCACGACGCCGAGGGCTTGGAGAGGCCAGCCAGGGGCAGGACGGCACCTGTGCCCCGGCACACGGGACCACAGATGGACGCCGTGGGTGATACGCCCCCCTGCAGAGGCACCCTACGCGCCTCCGCGTGTTGACCCGGGTGCGCTGCTGTTTGTTCCCATGTTCAGCGAATCCACAATGCTCGGGGAACACACGGCACCGGCTGGGTTCATGCGGGAAGGGCACGTATCCACGGACCCGAGGAGCCTGACGGTACAGATGTCCCATGCCGCCCAGGATCTACCGACCACTACGACTGCCAATGCAGTTTATGCTGAAGAGGAGATCCAGAGCCAGACCATGCAGGGGCGAACCATGGGAAGCGCCGACGGACATGGTGGAGGTCATCCAGGCGGAAACCTGTGGGCGAAGGACCCCAATACGGGGATATGGACGGCCGACGGAGCAACTCCTTCCCGCATTCCAAACCCCATGGGTTCAGGCCCAACTGGACCGCACTCCATGGAGGAGAGGGATGTACGGGGAGTGTACTCACACCCCCCGGCCACAGGTGGTATCAGTCTCGGTGGAGTGGTGGCTGGGGACGTCGGAGACGCCATCAGGATTGACTACCTCAGGGGAATCAAAATCCCCTACTACGATGGCAACCCCTCCAACCTGGATGACTTCATCCTGGATTGGGCGGACTTCGCCGAGGAGGTCGTCGGCGAGATGCGGGGAGCGCCGCGGGACAAGTGGGTATGCCGGACATTCCCACACCGGCTGGCGCAGGACCTGAAGGAGGAGCTGCGGGATCAGATCCGGGAAGGACTGATCCGTACGGAGCAGGCCTGCCTCCACTGGTTGGAGGATGAGGAGCGGGTGGACGCTCCGAATCAGAAGCTGGAGGACTTATGGTCCATCCCGCTGCCGCTGGACCGCGGTGAGTTGCGGGTCCGGGAGTGGAACCGGTACCTGCGAAAGTACCGAAGATGCCTCCAGCTGGTGGAGGACTGGAATGAGGCCAGCGAGATCCGCCACCTGCTGAAGGACGTCCTCCCCGGCAACTGGAAGAGGCGGGTGGAGGACGAGGAGAAGAAGCGAGCCAAGAAGCGGGTGGCGGTGAGGATCATGGCGGCGGAGGATACCCATGCGGGTATCATGGAGTTCTTCAGGAGGAACCTGGGCGAGCCCAACCGGATGTTGGGACTGAAGAACGCCGTGTACGTGGAGGTCTTTGGAGACACCATGGGGCAAAGGTTGCTGCGCCTCAACAACGTGGAGTGGAGGCGCGGGGAGCCGCTGAGGATGCAGGTCATCTTCGCCCGCATGAGCCTGGACGAGATCGTGAAGTACACCACGGTGGAGTTGAAGCTCAATGCGAAGAACGAGGCCCACGTGCAGGATCGACATGGTCATGGACAACGAGGCCACCGAGAAGACCGCCATCATCGGGAGATCCAGGTGGACACGGCCAACTCTGCGGAGGATGGTAGTGGAAATGGCCAAGACCACTGGTCCCGGGAGGATCACGAGGAGGCCCATTCCTTCGCATTTGTGGTGCACAACGTGAGGGAACATGGGCAGGATCGGTCCAGATGGAGCCGGGCGGGACCCAAGAAGAACAGAGAGCCAAGGAGGATCGGGAACCCACCGCTCTCGTTCCGGGAGTACAGGTCTCAGCACGACGGGTGCTGGGTCTGTTATGGCAAGGGAAACAACCATGCACACGACCACCGTTAGTGCAGGGTGTATGAGGCGGACAAGAAGGCCTACTTCGCCGCCCACCCCGAGAAGAAGCCCAAGGAGCAGCGGATTTCCGATTGGAAAGCGAAGGGCGGAGATGGGGGAAAAGGCCAAGGCAAAGGCCAAGGAAAAGGCGGAGGAGGAGGCTATGGTGGTGAACCTGGCCAAGACCGACGAGTGAGGTCGATCGAGGAGGTTGCGGAGGACATGTTGAGGACGTTGGAGGAACTCAAAGCCCAGCAACGTGGTGGACAAAGTCCTGGCGGATCGCAGCCGGAAGGGGCTGCGGGAAGTCAAGTCTAGAGGAGCCCCCACGGGAGTGGGACCTCGGAGGTCTCTCCTCCGAAAATCAGTGGAATCCCTGAGGAATCCGAGGCACATCGGCTGCCGAAGGAGGCTCCGGAAAAACCAAAACCACTGAGTTTCGCCACTCCCAACCCCTGGAGCGCCCTGCCAAGGGAAGTACATGTGGGTACGGGACATGGCAAGAAGGAAGGAGCGACCACAGAGAGCCCCGTGGACGGGCAGGACCAGCCCAAGATGTACACCATCCGTGACCATACCCTTGAAGTCCTGATGCACCCGGACGTGCTAGAGTTGCATGCCGTGAGAGTCGTCCATACACCTCATGGTGATGAGCGGCAGTTGAACTTGAAAGTGCGAGTACGGTGCGGACGAGATGAGAAGGTGGTGGATGTGTTGGTGGATACGGGTGCCCAGGTGAGCCTGGTCCGGAGAGGGTTGTTCAAGGAGGAACTCCTGCAGCCCAGCCGGAGACCGGTCCGCTTGAAGGTCGCCAACGGAGAGATCATGGGTGGGGGCACCCATGAGGCCACTATCAGCATGGAATTCTGGGAACATGAGCGCTTGAACCGCCCTGATCTGGCGAAGAGAAGCACTCTATCCGGGAACTTCTATGTGGCCGACATTACAGATTGGGATATGATCATGGGGTATGACTTCATGGTGGCAAACGCCATTGGAGCCCTTCCCCATCGTGCAACGCTGGTCCGGGAGGATGATGAGTGCCTCACATGGCTGTCCACGGACTATGCATGCGGATCATCCCAATGGAATGCTGAGGAACAGGATCGGATCGTCCAGGCGGTGCAAGCTGTGGGTGCCAATTTCAGAGGAGACCGTGGAGTTCAGCTCACAGAGTATGGAATGGCGCCGCAGGTGTATGCCAGGATGATCCAGACGCTGGGAGCCGAAGCGCCCGAGACGGACTTCTTCGCTTCCCGGGGTGCCCCACTTTTGCGGAAGTGTAGGAGGCATTGGCATCGAGGAGACTCAGCCTGGCACAGGCATTGGGGTTTGAAGGAGTGGGGGCCCATGTATTGGCATGGCTCCCTGGACAATACCAGACGTACGGTGGAGAAGATCGTCGCGGATAGGGCGAAGGGGATCCTGGTCACAACCGGCATAGGATCCAACCCATGTCCGCTGGAGGGTCTCAAGTTGACGCTGGACTCCATCACCCTGAACGAGATGTCATTCGGGCCAGAGGAGGAGTTGTTCATCGACGCCAAGGGTGTATCAATGCCCTCCCCGGGTCAAGCGTGGGGTACCACGGCTTTCCTGGTGGATGGGGCGCAAGCCCAGCCCACTGGTGATGAAGCCTACATCCGTAGGGTTGAGGCGGTGCCCATCACATAGGATTTTATGATGTCAAAAAATCCCAGAACTACTTGAGGTGCGAGTTGGGACACGATTTGTCTCTCATCCTGCATTTCAACCCATTCCAAATTTGTTATGAAGCCAAAAGGTTTAACCGCAATGTACCTTCAGGTATGTCACTACTACTATAGCCTGCTGCTGCATTGTTATGATGCAGAATTGCATGTAACTTGCTCTGCGGAGTGCTTGGTTGCTGTTCATTGAGCTTTGTACCTTTGCATTTTGGAACACATTTTGAAACACAGTTTGTTTCTCAACCTGCATTTGAACTTCTTCAAGCTTGTTACGAAGCCAAAAGGTCAAAGAGCACTACATCGTCACACATGTCACTACTACTTTGTACTGTTCCTGCATTGCCATGATGCAAATATACATCTAACGTGCCGTTCATTGATTTTCTTGTCCTTATATTTTGAAGTGCATTTTGAAACACAGTTTGCGTTTCAACACACTGTACAAGACCACCAGACAAAACACAACAACCAAAGCATAGATGTGCATCATTGTGCATCACTGGTGGTGGTTTTGTAGCTTTATGAGTTTGTCCAGCTTTTTCTCAATCCTTGTCAGCGCCCTCACAAGGCTGCTCGAAGTTTCCCTGTCTTGATGTGATTCTTCGGAGGTGCAGGTAATCGTCAAGTTGTTATCCACTTCCATGAGCACAAAGTATATCAGGCCCCTGGCATTCTTGGGAATCTCCACCCTGTCATACACATTCAATGCATGGAAGACACATCCTTCGTGCGGATGCTTCTCAATCTTTTCTCCCTCAGGCCTCCATATCAGGACCGGCTTGCGAACTCCGACCATCATTAAGGCAATTGGAAAACTTGTATCTGCTTCAATGTCAAATTTGATGGACCTTCTGCTGCCTTCCAGCACACGAAACACATGAGCTGCCACAGGTTGATGGGGTCCAGCACTGAGACAATCGTGCAGAGGCTTCAAACAAGTGTCAACTGCCCGTTCATGTTTCGGCAGTCTGTCCAGGCCTTCACCATGGGTATTCCACTTATATGATTTTTGTTTTGATAAAATGTTCTGCAGAGCCGTCAAGTATTCTTGTGCTTTTGCCCGCGGAACGCTGTAGCGAAGGAGGCACTTGGTAACATCAGAGTCACTGCCTGCAGAATCCTCAGAATCCTCAGCATCGGTGCACGCAAACACAGGAGAACCTGCGGAGATAGAACCGGACTTGAGACGCGCATTGAAACGCAAATTGCGTCTCAACCAATCTGCAGTCCCATGGGTGCATGCCCTTTCAGGTGCATCAGTTACAGTTCGTACCATGCAACATTGGATGCCAAACATTCAAGTATTCAAGGTAGGCAAGTTTTTTGCGTCGTTGCACGTTACAAAACGTCGTTGCAGGTTGAAGCGCAACTTGAGATGCGTGTCGGTACTTCAACACAATAAATGCAATTGCGTACCTTCTGTTTCATCGACAACATTGCTAACACTGCTGTCACTCTCATCTGGGTGTATTTCCTCCGCATCCGAACCGGCATCTCTTTTATGATCTCTCTCCTGACCGCGAGCGCTAACTTCCGCAACGGCATCGGTCGTCTTCACTCGCCGCTTCTTCAATTTGGGCTACCAAATGAAAGAAGAGCCAGAAATGTGGGGCACCGGCAGGATAGATAGATTTGCTTCCACTGTACATACCAATTTTTCGCCACTGTGCGTGTCACCGTCGTCTTCTGAGTCGGAGGAATCTGAGTTGCACTGTGAAGTCCAAATTGCGCCTCAGCGGAATGGTTGCTTTGTGCAGAGATGAAACGCAGCAACCGGCAAAATGAAATTTCATTGCCATAGATGTGACACCTGTCTTTTTGACATTAGAGCATACCAACCCCAAATGCGAGAAGCCTTTCAAACAGTACTTCAGATGCGGCTGAAGCGTGATCGCGGCAGATACCAGCCGTTGTCGCTGAAAGTCAATTTGAGCGACAAAAATCAAATCTTCGGGGTATTGAAGCGTTAAAACTGCACATTGGTGTCTGGAATAGTTGCTTCAAAGCTGCTGGAGAATTTTTGCGCTTCAATGAATGAAAATGATTGATGTGCATACTGAACTGCATCATGATGTGCAATTTGAAGTTCAACTCGCACCTCAAGTAGTTGTGGGATTTCTGGACATCATAAAATCCTATGTGTGCGGGTCATGTTCGAGCCCAAGGAGGGGACGGATCAGCCAGTTGATGGTATTGACATCCTGTCCCATGCCGAGATCGACGACGTAGTCAACTACATGCGGATGGGGATGCATGATCGTGTGGCAGCCAAGAAGGGGCGGGCCATGGTCACATCTCCGCATTGGTGGGGTTAGGGTTAGGGTTAGGGTTAGGGTTAGGGTTAGGGTTAGGGTTAGGGTTAGGGTTAGGGTTAGGGTTAGGGTTAGGGTTAGGGTTAGGGTTAGGGTTAGGGTTAGGGTTAGGGTTAGGGTTAGGGTTAGGGTTAGGGTTAGGGTTAGGGTTAGGGTTAGGGTTAGGGTTAGGGTTAGGGTTAGGGTTAGGGTTAGGGTTAGGGTTAGGGTTAGGGTTAGGGTTAGGGTTAGGGTTAGGGTTAGGGTTAGGGTTAGGGTTAGGGTTAGGGTTAGGGTTAGGGTTAGGGTTAGGGTTAGGGTTAGGGTTAGGGTTAGGGTTAGGGTTAGGGTTAGGGTTAGGGTTAGGGTTAGGGTTAGGGTTAGGGTTAGGGTTAGGGTTAGGGTTAGGGTTAGGGTTAGGGTTAGGGTTAGGGTTAGGGTTAGGGTTAGGGTTAGGGTTAGGGTTAGGGTTAGGGTTAGGGTTAGGGTTAGGGTTAGGGTTAGGGTTAGGGTTAGGGTTAGGGTTAGGGTTAGGGTTAGGGTTAGGGTTAGGGTTAGGGTTAGGGTTAGGGTTAGGGTTAGGGTTAGGGTTAGGGTTAGGGTTAGGGTTAGGGTTAGGGTTAGGGTTAGGGTTAGGGTTAGGGTTAGGGTTAGGGTTAGGGTTAGGGTTAGGGTTAGGGTTAGGGTTAGGGTTAGGGTTAGGGTTAGGGTTAGGGTTAGGGTTAGGGTTAGGGTTAGGGTTAGGGTTAGGGTTAGGGTTAGGGTTAGGGTTAGGGTTAGGGTTAGGGTTAGGGTTAGGGTTAGGGTTAGGGTTAGGGTTAGGGTTAGGGTTAGGGTTAGGGTTAGGGTTAGGGTTAGGGTTAGGGTTAGGGTTAGGGTTAGGGTTAGGGTTAGGGTTAGGGTTAGGGTTAGGGTTAGGGTTAGGGTTAGGGTTAGGGTTAGGGTTAGGGTTAGGGTTAGGGTTAGGGTTAGGGTTAGGGTTAGGGTTAGGGTTAGGGTTAGGGTTAGGGTTAGGGTTAGGGTTAGGGTTAGGGTTAGGGTTAGGGTTAGGGTTAGGGTTAGGGTTAGGGTTAGGGTTAGGGTTAGGGTTAGGGTTAGGGTTAGGGTTAGGGTTAGGGTTAGGGTTAGGGTTAGGGTTAGGGTTAGGGTTAGGGTTAGGGTTAGGGTTAGGGTTAGGGTTAGGGTTAGGGTTAGGGTTAGGGTTAGGGTTAGGGTTAGGGTTAGGGTTAGGGTTAGGGTTAGGGTTAGGGTTAGGGTTAGGGTTAGGGTTAGGGTTAGGGTTAGGGTTAGGGTTAGGGTTAGGGTTAGGGTTAGGGTTAGGGTTAGGGTTAGGGTTAGGGTTAGGGTTAGGGTTAGGGTTAGGGTTAGGGTTAGGGTTAGGGTTAGGGTTAGGGTTAGGGTTAGGGTTAGGGTTAGGGTTAGGGTTAGGGTTAGGGTTAGGGTTAGGGTTAGGGTTAGGGTTAGGGTTAGGGTTAGGGTTAGGGTTAGGGTTAGGGTTAGGGTTAGGGTTAGGGTTAGGGTTAGGGTTAGGGTTAGGGTTAGGGTTAGGGTTAGGGTTAGGGTTAGGGTTAGGGTTAGGGTTAGGGTTAGGGTTAGGGTTAGGGTTAGGGTTAGGGTTAGGGTTAGGGTTAGGGTTAGGGTTAGGGTTAGGGTTAGGGTTAGGGTTAGGGTTAGGGTTAGGGTTAGGGTTAGGGTTAGGGTTAGGGTTAGGGTTAGGGTTAGGGTTAGGGTTAGGGTTAGGGTTAGGGTTAGGGTTAGGGTTAGGGTTAGGGTTAGGGTTAGGGTTAGGGTTAGGGTTAGGGTTAGGGTTAGGGTTAGGGTTAGGGTTAGGGTTAGGGTTAGGGTTAGGGTTAGGGTTAGGGTTAGGGTTAGGGTTAGGGTTAGGGTTAGGGTTAGGGTTAGGGTTAGGGTTAGGGTTAGGGTTAGGGTTAGGGTTAGGGTTAGGGTTAGGGTTAGGGTTAGGGTTAGGGTTAGGGTTAGGGTTAGGGTTAGGGTTAGGGTTAGGGTTAGGGTTAGGGTTAGGGTTAGGGTTAGGGTTAGGGTTAGGGTTAGGGTTAGGGTTAGGGTTAGGGTTAGGGTTAGGGTTAGGGTTAGGGTTAGGGTTAGGGTTAGGGTTAGGGTTAGGGTTAGGGTTAGGGTTAGGGTTAGGGTTAGGGTTAGGGTTAGGGTTAGGGTTAGGGTTAGGGTTAGGGTTAGGGTTAGGGTTAGGGTTAGGGTTAGGGTTAGGGTTAGGGTTAGGGTTAGGGTTAGGGTTAGGGTTAGGGTTAGGGTTAGGGTTAGGGTTAGGGTTAGGGTTAGGGTTAGGGTTAGGGTTAGGGTTAGGGTTAGGGTTAGGGTTAGGGTTAGGGTTAGGGTTAGGGTTAGGGTTAGGGTTAGGGTTAGGGTTAGGGTTAGGGTTAGGGTTAGGGTTAGGGTTAGGGTTAGGGTTAGGGTTAGGGTTAGGGTTAGGGTTAGGGTTAGGGTTAGGGTTAGGGTTAGGGTTAGGGTTAGGGTTAGGGTTAGGGTTAGGGTTAGGGTTAGGGTTAGGGTTAGGGTTAGGGTTAGGGTTAGGGTTAGGGTTAGGGTTAGGGTTAGGGTTAGGGTTAGGGTTAGGGTTAGGGTTAGGGTTAGGGTTAGGGTTAGGGTTAGGGTTAGGGTTAGGGTTAGGGTTAGGGTTAGGGTTAGGGTTAGGGTTAGGGTTAGGGTTAGGGTTAGGGTTAGGGTTAGGGTTAGGGTTAGGGTTAGGGTTAGGGTTAGGGTTAGGGTTAGGGTTAGGGTTAGGGTTAGGGTTAGGGTTAGGGTTAGGGTTAGGGTTAGGGTTAGGGTTAGGGTTAGGGTTAGGGTTAGGGTTAGGGTTAGGGTTAGGGTTAGGGTTAGGGTTAGGGTTAGGGTTAGGGTTAGGGTTAGGGTTAGGGTTAGGGTTAGGGTTAGGGTTAGGGTTAGGGTTAGGGTTAGGGTTAGGGTTAGGGTTAGGGTTAGGGTTAGGGTTAGGGTTAGGGTTAGGGTTAGGGTTAGGGTTAGGGTTAGGGTTAGGGTTAGGGTTAGGGTTAGGGTTAGGGTTAGGGTTAGGGTTAGGGTTAGGGTTAGGGTTAGGGTTAGGGTTAGGGTTAGGGTTAGGGTTAGGGTTAGGGTTAGGGTTAGGGTTAGGGTTAGGGTTAGGGTTAGGGTTAGGGTTAGGGTTAGGGTTAGGGTTAGGGTTAGGGTTAGGGTTAGGGTTAGGGTTAGGGTTAGGGTTAGGGTTAGGGTTAGGGTTAGGGTTAGGGTTAGGGTTAGGGTTAGGGTTAGGGTTAGGGTTAGGGTTAGGGTTAGGGTTAGGGTTAGGGTTAGGGTTAGGGTTAGGGTTAGGGTTAGGGTTAGGGTTAGGGTTAGGGTTAGGGTTAGGGTTAGGGTTAGGGTTAGGGTTAGGGTTAGGGTTAGGGTTAGGGTTAGGGTTAGGGTTAGGGTTAGGGTTAGGGTTAGGGTTAGGGTTAGGGTTAGGGTTAGGGTTAGGGTTAGGGTTAGGGTTAGGGTTAGGGTTAGGGTTAGGGTTAGGGTTAGGGTTAGGGTTAGGGTTAGGGTTAGGGTTAGGGTTAGGGTTAGGGTTAGGGTTAGGGTTAGGGTTAGGGTTAGGGTTAGGGTTAGGGTTAGGGTTAGGGTTAGGGTTAGGGTTAGGGTTAGGGTTAGGGTTAGGGTTAGGGTTAGGGTTAGGGTTAGGGTTAGGGTTAGGGTTAGGGTTAGGGTTAGGGTTAGGGTTAGGGTTAGGGTTAGGGTTAGGGTTAGGGTTAGGGTTAGGGTTAGGGTTAGGGTTAGGGTTAGGGTTAGGGTTAGGGTTAGGGTTAGGGTTAGGGTTAGGGTTAGGGTTAGGGTTAGGGTTAGGGTTAGGGTTAGGGTTAGGGTTAGGGTTAGGGTTAGGGTTAGGGTTAGGGTTAGGGTTAGGGTTAGGGTTAGGGTTAGGGTTAGGGTTAGGGTTAGGGTTAGGGTTAGGGTTAGGGTTAGGGTTAGGGTTAGGGTTAGGGTTAGGGTTAGGGTTAGGGTTAGGGTTAGGGTTAGGGTTAGGGTTAGGGTTAGGGTTAGGGTTAGGGTTAGGGTTAGGGTTAGGGTTAGGGTTAGGGTTAGGGTTAGGGTTAGGGTTAGGGTTAGGGTTAGGGTTAGGGTTAGGGTTAGGGTTAGGGTTAGGGTTAGGGTTAGGGTTAGGGTTAGGGTTAGGGTTAGGGTTAGGGTTAGGGTTAGGGTTAGGGTTAGGGTTAGGGTTAGGGTTAGGGTTAGGGTTAGGGTTAGGGTTAGGGTTAGGGTTAGGGTTAGGGTTAGGGTTAGGGTTAGGGTTAGGGTTAGGGTTAGGGTTAGGGTTAGGGTTAGGGTTAGGGTTAGGGTTAGGGTTAGGGTTAGGGTTAGGGTTAGGGTTAGGGTTAGGGTTAGGGTTAGGGTTAGGGTTAGGGTTAGGGTTAGGGTTAGGGTTAGGGTTAGGGTTAGGGTTAGGGTTAGGGTTAGGGTTAGGGTTAGGGTTAGGGTTAGGGTTAGGGTTAGGGTTAGGGTTAGGGTTAGGGTTAGGGTTAGGGTTAGGGTTAGGGTTAGGGTTAGGGTTAGGGTTAGGGTTAGGGTTAGGGTTAGGGTTAGGGTTAGGGTTAGGGTTAGGGTTAGGGTTAGGGTTAGGGTTAGGGTTAGGGTTAGGGTTAGGGTTAGGGTTAGGGTTAGGGTTAGGGTTAGGGTTAGGGTTAGGGTTAGGGTTAGGGTTAGGGTTAGGGTTAGGGTTAGGGTTAGGGTTAGGGTTAGGGTTAGGGTTAGGGTTAGGGTTAGGGTTAGGGTTAGGGTTAGGGTTAGGGTTAGGGTTAGGGTTAGGGTTAGGGTTAGGGTTAGGGTTAGGGTTAGGGTTAGGGTTAGGGTTAGGGTTAGGGTTAGGGTTAGGGTTAGGGTTAGGGTTAGGGTTAGGGTTAGGGTTAGGGTTAGGGTTAGGGTTAGGGTTAGGGTTAGGGTTAGGGTTAGGGTTAGGGTTAGGGTTAGGGTTAGGGTTAGGGTTAGGGTTAGGGTTAGGGTTAGGGTTAGGGTTAGGGTTAGGGTTAGGGTTAGGGTTAGGGTTAGGGTTAGGGTTAGGGTTAGGGTTAGGGTTAGGGTTAGGGTTAGGGTTAGGGTTAGGGTTAGGGTTAGGGTTAGGGTTAGGGTTAGGGTTAGGGTTAGGGTTAGGGTTAGGGTTAGGGTTAGGGTTAGGGTTAGGGTTAGGGTTAGGGTTAGGGTTAGGGTTAGGGTTAGGGTTAGGGTTAGGGTTAGGGTTAGGGTTAGGGTTAGGGTTAGGGTTAGGGTTAGGGTTAGGGTTAGGGTTAGGGTTAGGGTTAGGGTTAGGGTTAGGGTTAGGGTTAGGGTTAGGGTTAGGGTTAGGGTTAGGGTTAGGGTTAGGTTAGGGTTAGGGTTAGGGTTAGGGTTAGGGTTAGGGTTAGGGTTAGGGTTAGGGTTAGGGTTAGGGTTAGGGTTAGGGTTAGGGTTAGGGTTAGGGTTAGGGTTAGGGTTAGGGTTAGGGTTAGGGTTAGGGTTAGGGTTAGGGTTAGGGTTAGGGTTAGGGTTAGGGTTAGGGTTAGGGTTAGGGTTAGGGTTAGGGTTAGGGTTAGGGTTAGGGTTAGGGTTAGGGTTAGGGTTAGGGTTAGGGTTAGGGTTAGGGTTAGGGTTAGGGTTAGGGTTAGGGTTAGGGTTAGGGTTAGGGTTAGGGTTAGGGTTAGGGTTAGGGTTAGGGTTAGGGTTAGGGTTAGGGTTAGGGTTAGGGTTAGGGTTAGGGTTAGGGTTAGGGTTAGGGTTAGGGTTAGGGTTAGGGTTAGGGTTAGGGTTAGGGTTAGGGTTAGGGTTAGGGTTAGGGTTAGGGTTAGGGTTAGGGTTAGGGTTAGGGTTAGGGTTAGGGTTAGGGTTAGGGTTAGGGTTAGGGTTAGGGTTAGGGTTAGGGTTAGGGTTAGGGTTAGGGTTAGGGTTAGGGTTAGGGTTAGGGTTAGGGTTAGGGTTAGGGTTAGGGTTAGGGTTAGGGTTAGGGTTAGGGTTAGGGTTAGGGTTAGGGTTAGGGTTAGGGTTAGGGTTAGGGTTAGGGTTAGGGTTAGGGTTAGGGTTAGGGTTAGGGTTAGGGTTAGGGTTAGGGTTAGGGTTAGGGTTAGGGTTAGGGTTAGGGTTAGGGTTAGGGTTAGGGTTAGGGTTAGGGTTAGGGTTAGGGTTAGGGTTAGGGTTAGGGTTAGGGTTAGGGTTAGGGTTAGGGTTAGGGTTAGGGTTAGGGTTAGGGTTAGGGTTAGGGTTAGGGTTAGGGTTAGGGTTAGGGTTAGGGTTAGGGTTAGGGTTAGGGTTAGGGTTAGGGTTAGGGTTAGGGTTAGGGTTAGGGTTAGGGTTAGGGTTAGGGTTAGGGTTAGGGTTAGGGTTAGGGTTAGGGTTAGGGTTAGGGTTAGGGTTAGGGTTAGGGTTAGGGTTAGGGTTAGGGTTAGGGTTAGGGTTAGGGTTAGGGTTAGGGTTAGGGTTAGGGTTAGGGTTAGGGTTAGGGTTAGGGTTAGGGTTAGGGTTAGGGTTAGGGTTAGGGTTAGGGTTAGGGTTAGGGTTAGGGTTAGGGTTAGGGTTAGGGTTAGGGTTAGGGTTAGGGTTAGGGTTAGGGTTAGGGTTAGGGTTAGGGTTAGGGTTAGGGTTAGGGTTAGGGTTAGGGTTAGGGTTAGGGTTAGGGTTAGGGTTAGGGTTAGGGTTAGGGTTAGGGTTAGGGTTAGGGTTAGGGTTAGGGTTAGGGTTAGGGTTAGGGTTAGGGTTAGGGTTAGGGTTAGGGTTAGGGTTAGGGTTAGGGTTAGGGTTAGGGTTAGGGTTAGGGTTAGGGTTAGGGTTAGGGTTAGGGTTAGGGTTAGGGTTAGGGTTAGGGTTAGGGTTAGGGTTAGGGTTAGGGTTAGGGTTAGGGTTAGGGTTAGGGTTAGGGTTAGGGTTAGGGTTAGGGTTAGGGTTAGGGTTAGGGTTAGGGTTAGGGTTAGGGTTAGGGTTAGGGTTAGGGTTAGGGTTAGGGTTAGGGTTAGGGTTAGGGTTAGGGTTAGGGTTAGGGTTAGGGTTAGGGTTAGGGTTAGGGTTAGGGTTAGGGTTAGGGTTAGGGTTAGGGTTAGGGTTAGGGTTAGGGTTAGGGTTAGGGTTAGGGTTAGGGTTAGGGTTAGGGTTAGGGTTAGGGTTAGGGTTAGGGTTAGGGTTAGGGTTAGGGTTAGGGTTAGGGTTAGGGTTAGGGTTAGGGTTAGGGTTAGGGTTAGGGTTAGGGTTAGGGTTAGGGTTAGGGTTAGGGTTAGGGTTAGGGTTAGGGTTAGGGTTAGGGTTAGGGTTAGGGTTAGGGTTAGGGTTAGGGTTAGGGTTAGGGTTAGGGTTAGGGTTAGGGTTAGGGTTAGGGTTAGGGTTAGGGTTAGGGTTAGGGTTAGGGTTAGGGTTAGGGTTAGGGTTAGGGTTAGGGTTAGGGTTAGGGTTAGGGTTAGGGTTAGGGTTAGGGTTAGGGTTAGGGTTAGGGTTAGGGTTAGGGTTAGGGTTAGGGTTAGGGTTAGGGTTAGGGTTAGGGTTAGGGTTAGGGTTAGGGTTAGGGTTAGGGTTAGGGTTAGGGTTAGGGTTAGGGTTAGGGTTAGGGTTAGGGTTAGGGTTAGGGTTAGGGTTAGGGTTAGGGTTAGGGTTAGGGTTAGGGTTAGGGTTAGGGTTAGGGTTAGGGTTAGGGTTAGGGTTAGGGTTAGGGTTAGGGTTAGGGTTAGGGTTAGGGTTAGGGTTAGGGTTAGGGTTAGGGTTAGGGTTAGGGTTAGGGTTAGGGTTAGGGTTAGGGTTAGGGTTAGGGTTAGGGTTAGGGTTAGGGTTAGGGTTAGGGTTAGGGTTAGGGTTAGGGTTAGGGTTAGGGTTAGGGTTAGGGTTAGGGTTAGGGTTAGGGTTAGGGTTAGGGTTAGGGTTAGGGTTAGGGTTAGGGTTAGGGTTAGGGTTAGGGTTAGGGTTAGGGTTAGGGTTAGGGTTAGGGTTAGGGTTAGGGTTAGGGTTAGGGTTAGGGTTAGGGTTAGGGTTAGGGTTAGGGTTAGGGTTAGGGTTAGGGTTAGGGTTAGGGTTAGGGTTAGGGTTAGGGTTAGGGTTAGGGTTAGGGTTAGGGTTAGGGTTAGGGTTAGGGTTAGGGTTAGGGTTAGGGTTAGGGTTAGGGTTAGGGTTAGGGTTAGGGTTAGGGTTAGGGTTAGGGTTAGGGTTAGGGTTAGGGTTAGGGTTAGGGTTAGGGTTAGGGTTAGGGTTAGGGTTAGGGTTAGGGTTAGGGTTAGGGTTAGGGTTAGGGTTAGGGTTAGGGTTAGGGTTAGGGTTAGGGTTAGGGTTAGGGTTAGGGTTAGGGTTAGGGTTAGGGTTAGGGTTAGGGTTAGGGTTAGGGTTAGGGTTAGGGTTAGGGTTAGGGTTAGGGTTAGGGTTAGGGTTAGGGTTAGGGTTAGGGTTAGGGTTAGGGTTAGGGTTAGGGTTAGGGTTAGGGTTAGGGTTAGGGTTAGGGTTAGGGTTAGGGTTAGGGTTAGGGTTAGGGTTAGGGTTAGGGTTAGGGTTAGGGTTAGGGTTAGGGTTAGGGTTAGGGTTAGGGTTAGGGTTAGGGTTAGGGTTAGGGTTAGGGTTAGGGTTAGGGTTAGGGTTAGGGTTAGGGTTAGGGTTAGGGTTAGGGTTAGGGTTAGGGTTAGGGTTAGGGTTAGGGTTAGGGTTAGGGTTAGGGTTAGGGTTAGGGTTAGGGTTAGGGTTAGGGTTAGGGTTAGGGTTAGGGTTAGGGTTAGGGTTAGGGTTAGGGTTAGGGTTAGGGTTAGGGTTAGGGTTAGGGTTAGGGTTAGGGTTAGGGTTAGGGTTAGGGTTAGGGTTAGGGTTAGGGTTAGGGTTAGGGTTAGGGTTAGGGTTAGGGTTAGGGTTAGGGTTAGGGTTAGGGTTAGGGTTAGGGTTAGGGTTAGGGTTAGGGTTAGGGTTAGGGTTAGGGTTAGGGTTAGGGTTAGGGTTAGGGTTAGGGTTAGGGTTAGGGTTAGGGTTAGGGTTAGGGTTAGGGTTAGGGTTAGGGTTAGGGTTAGGGTTAGGGTTAGGGTTAGGGTTAGGGTTAGGGTTAGGGTTAGGGTTAGGGTTAGGGTTAGGGTTAGGGTTAGGGTTAGGGTTAGGGTTAGGGTTAGGGTTAGGGTTAGGGTTAGGGTTAGGGTTAGGGTTAGGGTTAGGGTTAGGGTTAGGGTTAGGGTTAGGGTTAGGGTTAGGGTTAGGGTTAGGGTTAGGGTTAGGGTTAGGGTTAGGGTTAGGGTTAGGGTTAGGGTTAGGGTTAGGGTTAGGGTTAGGGTTAGGGTTAGGGTTAGGGTTAGGGTTAGGGTTAGGGTTAGGGTTAGGGTTAGGGTTAGGGTTAGGGTTAGGGTTAGGGTTAGGGTTAGGGTTAGGGTTAGGGTTAGGGTTAGGGTTAGGGTTAGGGTTAGGGTTAGGGTTAGGGTTAGGGTTAGGGTTAGGGTTAGGGTTAGGGTTAGGGTTAGGGTTAGGGTTAGGGTTAGGGTTAGGGTTAGGGTTAGGGTTAGGGTTAGGGTTAGGGTTAGGGTTAGGGTTAGGGTTAGGGTTAGGGTTAGGGTTAGGGTTAGGGTTAGGGTTAGGGTTAGGGTTAGGGTTAGGGTTAGGGTTAGGGTTAGGGTTAGGGTTAGGGTTAGGGTTAGGGTTAGGGTTAGGGTTAGGGTTAGGGTTAGGGTTAGGGTTAGGGTTAGGGTTAGGGTTAGGGTTAGGGTTAGGGTTAGGGTTAGGGTTAGGGTTAGGGTTAGGGTTAGGGTTAGGGTTAGGGTTAGGGTTAGGGTTAGGGTTAGGGTTAGGGTTAGGGTTAGGGTTAGGGTTAGGGTTAGGGTTAGGGTTAGGGTTAGGGTTAGGGTTAGGGTTAGGGTTAGGGTTAGGGTTAGGGTTAGGGTTAGGGTTAGGGTTAGGGTTAGGGTTAGGGTTAGGGTTAGGGTTAGGGTTAGGGTTAGGGTTAGGGTTAGGGTTAGGGTTAGGGTTAGGGTTAGGGTTAGGGTTAGGGTTAGGGTTAGGGTTAGGGTTAGGGTTAGGGTTAGGGTTAGGGTTAGGGTTAGGGTTAGGGTTAGGGTTAGGGTTAGGGTTAGGGTTAGGGTTAGGGTTAGGGTTAGGGTTAGGGTTAGGGTTAGGGTTAGGGTTAGGGTTAGGGTTAGGGTTAGGGTTAGGGTTAGGGTTAGGGTTAGGGTTAGGGTTAGGGTTAGGGTTAGGGTTAGGGTTAGGGTTAGGGTTAGGGTTAGGGTTAGGGTTAGGGTTAGGGTTAGGGTTAGGGTTAGGGTTAGGGTTAGGGTTAGGGTTAGGGTTAGGGTTAGGGTTAGGGTTAGGGTTAGGGTTAGGGTTAGGGTTAGGGTTAGGGTTAGGGTTAGGGTTAGGGTTAGGGTTAGGGTTAGGGTTAGGGTTAGGGTTAGGGTTAGGGTTAGGGTTAGGGTTAGGGTTAGGGTTAGGGTTAGGGTTAGGGTTAGGGTTAGGGTTAGGGTTAGGGTTAGGGTTAGGGTTAGGGTTAGGGTTAGGGTTAGGGTTAGGGTTAGGGTTAGGGTTAGGGTTAGGGTTAGGGTTAGGGTTAGGGTTAGGGTTAGGGTTAGGGTTAGGGTTAGGGTTAGGGTTAGGGTTAGGGTTAGGGTTAGGGTTAGGGTTAGGGTTAGGGTTAGGGTTAGGGTTAGGGTTAGGGTTAGGGTTAGGGTTAGGGTTAGGGTTAGGGTTAGGGTTAGGGTTAGGGTTAGGGTTAGGGTTAGGGTTAGGGTTAGGGTTAGGGTTAGGGTTAGGGTTAGGGTTAGGGTTAGGGTTAGGGTTAGGGTTAGGGTTAGGGTTAGGGTTAGGGTTAGGGTTAGGGTTAGGGTTAGGGTTAGGGTTAGGGTTAGGGTTAGGGTTAGGGTTAGGGTTAGGGTTAGGGTTAGGGTTAGGGTTAGGGTTAGGGTTAGGGTTAGGGTTAGGGTTAGGGTTAGGGTTAGGGTTAGGGTTAGGGTTAGGGTTAGGGTTAGGGTTAGGGTTAGGGTTAGGGTTAGGGTTAGGGTTAGGGTTAGGGTTAGGGTTAGGGTTAGGGTTAGGGTTAGGGTTAGGGTTAGGGTTAGGGTTAGGGTTAGGGTTAGGGTTAGGGTTAGGGTTAGGGTTAGGGTTAGGGTTAGGGTTAGGGTTAGGGTTAGGGTTAGGGTTAGGGTTAGGGTTAGGGTTAGGGTTAGGGTTAGGGTTAGGGTTAGGGTTAGGGTTAGGGTTAGGGTTAGGGTTAGGGTTAGGGTTAGGGTTAGGGTTAGGGTTAGGGTTAGGGTTAGGGTTAGGGTTAGGGTTAGGGTTAGGGTTAGGGTTAGGGTTAGGGTTAGGGTTAGGGTTAGGGTTAGGGTTAGGGTTAGGGTTAGGGTTAGGGTTAGGGTTAGGGTTAGGGTTAGGGTTAGGGTTAGGGTTAGGGTTAGGGTTAGGGTTAGGGTTAGGGTTAGGGTTAGGGTTAGGGTTAGGGTTAGGGTTAGGGTTAGGGTTAGGGTTAGGGTTAGGGTTAGGGTTAGGGTTAGGGTTAGGGTTAGGGTTAGGGTTAGGGTTAGGGTTAGGGTTAGGGTTAGGGTTAGGGTTAGGGTTAGGGTTAGGGTTAGGGTTAGGGTTAGGGTTAGGGTTAGGGTTAGGGTTAGGGTTAGGGTTAGGGTTAGGGTTAGGGTTAGGGTTAGGGTTAGGGTTAGGGTTAGGGTTAGGGTTAGGGTTAGGGTTAGGGTTAGGGTTAGGGTTAGGGTTAGGGTTAGGGTTAGGGTTAGGGTTAGGGTTAGGGTTAGGGTTAGGGTTAGGGTTAGGGTTAGGGTTAGGGTTAGGGTTAGGGTTAGGGTTAGGGTTAGGGTTAGGGTTAGGGTTAGGGTTAGGGTTAGGGTTAGGGTTAGGGTTAGGGTTAGGGTTAGGGTTAGGGTTAGGGTTAGGGTTAGGGTTAGGGTTAGGGTTAGGGTTAGGGTTAGGGTGAGGGTTAGGGTTAGGGTTAGGGTTAGGGTTAGGGTTAGGGTTAGGGTTAGGGTTAGGGTTAGGGTTAGGGTTAGGGTTAGGGTTAGGGTTAGGGTTAGGGTTAGGGTTAGGGTTAGGGTTAGGGTTAGGGTTAGGGTTAGGGTTAGGGTTAGGGTTAGGGTTAGGGTTAGGGTTAGGGTTAGGGTTAGGGTTAGGGTTAGGGTTAGGGTTAGGGTTAGGGTTAGGGTTAGGGTTAGG